>CAXIWS010000673.1:0-17311 GCA_964036195.1 Sphaerolaimus hirsutus | reverse complement strand
GCTTTTACATCACTATACTGCACAAGCAGTATACAAGAGCCTTTGGACCTACGGGCGGAAACTGGTGAAAGTTATGTCCCATTTTTGTGGACATATTCCGATTGTGAGAGTTATGTCCCAGTTTTGTGGACATATTCCGGAAAGTTGAGTTATGGAGTTAAGGAGAACGAGTGAGGTCATAACTCCATTGGGTTCCGGTAATAAAGGAACGAGTGGGACATAACTTTCCGGAATATGTCCACAAAACTGGGACATAACTTTCACGAGTATCCGCCCGTAGGTCCAATGGCTCTTGGGGTGATAAAGTTAATTTAATATTGAAAATTATTTTAATGTTTATTCTGTTAAAATATGAATTACATAGGTATTAATATATATAGGTCCAAATGCTCTGATGTGATATGTTTAGTAGTTTATTCAATTACAGAGTTAAGGAGAACAAGTGAGGTCATAACTCCATTGGGTTACGGTAGTGAAGGAACGAGTGACTCCATAACTTTCTGGAATATGTCCACAAAACTGGGACATAACTTTCATGGCCATAAGTATCTGTTTGTAAGTCCAAAGGCCCTTGGGGTGATAAAGTCAATTTAATATTGGAAATTATTTGAATGTTTATTCTGTTAAAATATGAATTACATAAGTATTAATATGTAGGTCCAAATGCTCTAATGTGATATGTTTAGTAGTTTATTCAACTATGTGAATGTTTGTTGTTTTGTGTTGATTCAGTGATAGATTATAAAGGGTGTCTTGAATTATAATCTAAAGATGAAATCATTATGATTAGATATTGTCTGCATATTTTGAATTTTAGAACTTAGGCATGATGAAAGTTATGAGATAACAGATTGTTTAAGATGATAGTGTCATGTTTCATGCATGTGCACATAAACAAATTGACTGTTTATGGACTAAATGGTGTGTTTGAGTTTTTTAGTGTGGACTTATACTTGATGTTTGTGTCTTGTGTCTGTGTGTGTGTTTATGGTTTGATGTTTATCAGGGTTAAATGTGTCTGGCATATTGGTATAAATATGAGTGAATTTGATAAGAGGTTCATTCAAGATGTTTTTAACAAGTAAGAACAGTAGAAAATCAACAATTCATAGAATAGTTGAGCTATAGGGAGTAAATGAGAGTGAGTGAGGTCATAACTACATTGGATTATGGTAGTAAAGGAATGAGTGAGGTCATAACTGGTGGAAACAGTTGTGTTGATGTTTCTCAACTGTCCGGAATATGTCCCTGAAGTTATGTCCCAGTTTTGTGGACATATTCCGGACAGTTAGGGAGTGAATGAGAATGAGTGAGGTCATAACTACATTGGATTATGGTAGTGAAGGAACTAGTGAGGTCATAACTGGTGGAAACAGTTGTATTGATGTTCCCTAACTGTCCAGAATATGTCCCCAAAACTGGGTCATAACTTTTTGGTTATTATAAGTATTTTGGTTGTTGTAATTTCATGGGCTCTCATAATGATAAAAAATTAATGTCTAGTTTCACTGAAGAAGGTTTGTTGTTTTGTATTGAGTCAATGATACAATATAAAGGGTGTTTTGAATTGCAATCTGAAGATGAAATCTTTATGATTAGATGTCATCTGCAGATTTTGAATTTCAGATGTTAAGACACGATGAAAGTTATGAGATAACTGATTTTTCATGCTGATAATGTCTTATTTCATGGATGTGCACATAAATAGACAGAGTGTTTATGGAATGAATAAGTGTGTCTGAGTTTTTGAGTGTGGGTGTGTCTTTGATGTTTGTTAGTGTGGGTAGATTGATGTTTATCAGGGTTAAATGTGTCTGGCAATTTGCTATAAATATGAGTGTGTTTGGTAAAGGTTCATTCAAGATGTTTTTTTACAAGTAAGTACAGCAGAAAATCAACAATTAATAGGACTGTTAAACTACTACTATGCTGGCATATTATCCATATTAGTGCAAATAGTGGAAGAGTGTACAAGACAATCATCAGCTGAATCATCAATTTTATGACAAGTATATCAGCTTCTGATACAGTATCTCTAACATTAATAATTCCAGTCTTCCAATTAGTACCTGGACAACCCATATGATTGAAGTATGTATATAAACACAAATAGTACATACTTTAGCTCTAGCAATTATGTCAGCTAGTTTATCATGATAGAGGCAAATATGAATAAGTGGCCTTATAAGCAATTAATATAGTGATAAAATTAATTGATTAGGGAATTAATGAATTCATTGATTAGGTGATTAAATAATGTCAAGTGATCAATGTGGTTTTATGTCAAGTGAGAAAAACAAAGTGATAACTTTCAGGTGATAAATGTCATGTTATCTAGGTTAAGTGATCATTGTAGAAATGCCAGGTGATAGCTTTCACATGATAAATGTAAAATAGTAAATGAAATATGGTCAATGCAAATTGGTTAATATCAAGTGATCATGTCAAGTGGTAGCTTTCGGGTGAAAAATGTCAAGTGGCTATAGCAGAGTTGCGAAAGTGTATTTACACTTACCCAAAATACCCGGGTCAATGGGTATTTATATTTACACTTACACTTTCATAAAAAACCCATACACTTTTTTACACTTTCCTGAGCAAAATACCTGGGTACAGAAAGTGTATTTTTTTATTTGCTTTTGAGAAAGCATAAAATAGGGTCATGTACAAAAAATAACTGCACAGTGCGCACATGCAGCTATGCATTGAATGTAGAAAATATGGCAAATGTACAAACTGGCCTTTGATCTTCAACCTTTGATCAGTACTCATGGTATTCTATAGTTTCATCATACTCTTGTAAAAAAGGACAAGATTAATGGAAATTCACCAGCTGGACACAAGGTCAACTGGCTTTTGCATTGACATTTGCTGCATGTCTGATCTTGCATTTAAGCAGTGTGTGTCGCATTGCTTAATCAGTAAATATCAACACTGAAAAAGTGCCATTTTTAGTGAACTTCATACCACTACAGTATTTGCTACAGTCTGAAATGTTTTATAAAAGGCAGTAAAATGTGAAATGATGCATAAAAATGACAAATATATTGATCTAAAGGTGAAAGCAGTGATGTATTCTAATGCTCAACAGTGAGAGCTCTTTCTAAAAAAATTTTTTTACACTTACACTTCTTTTTTACACTTTCCTAGGTATTTTTAAAATACCTTACACTTTTGGTATCCATACTCAAAATTTGGAAAGTGTATTTACACTTACACTTACACTTTCCAAAAATACTGGTATTTTAACAACTCTGGACTATAGTCACATGAAAAATGTAAGTATTAGGTTATAAACTAAAAAAAGTTTTTTTTTTCTATCTCACATACACATACATTCATGCAGCCCATCCTGTTGTACATTGACCGATTTTGATGATGTTCGAGTATGTTGGGGTTTGGAGTCTGGGCTATGGCAAATTGTTTTGGTTTGCTTCAATAATCCCCCAGTCATGAGATAAAGGGGGTCTATAAAAAGGTGGTCATTTTGCATGGATGATCTGCACATTGACTTTGAAGCTTAAAAACTGGGCGATTTCTGGGCCGATTCGGATCATTCAACACTTAAATTGATCAGGACAACCTGAAGATACAATTTTTGTTGTCAGATTAGTGATGTCTAAATTCCGCATGTCGATTTGACCCGGTATTTGAACGTGAAAAAGAATCGCAAAAATTTTTTTTCAAGATGGTTTTTTGATCATGCTCCCAAAAAGTTTAGACAAAAAGATAAAATCTGGCGCAAAAATGGTTTTAATAATTCTTTCCAGTCAAAAGTTACAGCACTTCAAACTTCCACCTCCAAACCAAAAATATAAATTATGGCATGAAGAACAAAGCATGCAAATTCAAAGCTCTACATCTTGACCATTTCTCAGCTTATTTTCACATATGAATGCTTAAAATGATCATAAAGACCTGTAGATTTCATTTTTATGTTCTGATTATATATCTGTACTGTTATTCATGCAGTTATTTTATGAGTGGGAGGTGAAAAATCAAAGTACTATAACTTTTGATTGAAATGATATATTGAACTCATTTTTGTTTTATATGAATTCTCGTTGTCTTAAGTATATGATAGCATGTTCAGAAAAATTTATTTTTCATGTTCAAAAACTTGGTCAAATTGGTATATGGAATTTTGGCATTACTAATTCAAAGTTATACATGGCAATCTCTCATCGTAATTGAGACCAAAACCAGGAAAAACTAATTGCTATGATACATACCATTGGAGAGCTTATTTTGTACTCTTTCAGAATCCACTGCCCCCAGAAGGTTCAGCATCACAATTTGATACCTAAGAAATCAAAACATGACAACTCAGCAATTATGGATGCTTGCATCACCCAGGAAGGCCAAAACCAGATGCACGTAATGGCTGCATTTTATGCCATTGCGTAGCCAGGAATGTTCTTTATCAGAACCCAATAACTTTTATGGGGGTTCCCCAAATGTATTTTATACCTAAGAAATCAAAACGTGCCAACATCAATTCTGGCTACTTGCATGGCCCTGGCAGGCCAAACCCAGATGTGATGGCCATATTTAATGTTGTTGCGTAGCCCAGAATGTCCTCTATCAGATTCCACAAACTTTTATGAGGTTCCCAAGAGTTATTTTATACCTAAAAAATGAAAATGTCCTGATGCAGTAACACATGGCAAAATCTCATTGTAATTGAGGCCAAAACTGGTACAAACTAATTGCTATGATACACCCCATTGGAGAGCTTATTTCGTGTTCTTTCAGAATCCACTGCCTCCCAGAAGGTTTACCATCACAATTTGATACCTAAGAAATCAAAACGTGACAACTCGGCAATTAAGCGGGAATTAGAGCTCAGCGTCGATTCGACGTGAAATGATGACGTGAAATGATGTCGTGAAATTAATTACACAAGTGTGGATCATGCTACGGGTCTACAATTTTCTAAGGATAATATATGAATCAATACCTCAATCGTGTCCAATACTGAGTGTTATCAGCCACAACTAGAGCGAATTGAAAAATTCAATTTTTATCATTCCACGTCATCATTTTACGTCAGGGAACAACTTGACATTTCACTTCAGACTATTGCAAGCAATAGTCTGACGTGAAATGTCAAGTTGTTCCCTGACACTGTGACGTGAAATGATGATGACGTGAAATGATAAAAATTGAATTTTTCAATTTGCTCTAGTTGTGGCTGATAACACTCAGTATTGGACACGATTAAGGTATTGATTCATATATTATCCTTAGAAAGTTGTAGACCCGTAGCATGATCCACACTCGTGTAATTAATTTCACGACATCATTTCACGTCATCATTTCACGTCGAATCGACGCTGAGCTCTAATTCCCGCTTTATGGATGCTTGCATCACCCGGGAAGGCCAAACCCAGATGTGCATAATGGCTGCATTTTATACCATTGCATAGCCAAGAATGTCCTCTATCAGAACCCACAAACTTTTATGGGGGTTCCCCAAAGGTCTTTTATACCTAAGAAATCAAAACGTTCCAACACATCAATTCTGGCTACTTGCATGGCCCCGGCAGGCCAAACTCAGATGTAATGGCCATATTTCATGTTGTTGTATAGCCCAGAATGTCCTCTATCAGATTCCACAAACTTTTATGAGGTTCCCCAGAGGTATTTTATACAAAAAAATATGAAAATGTCCTGATGCAGTTATACATGGCAAACTCTCATCGTAATTGAGGCCAAAACTGGTAAAAACTAATTGCAATGATACATACCACTGGAGAGCTTATTTTGTGTTCTTTCAGAATCCACTGCCTCCCAGAAGGTTTACCATCACAATTTGATATCTAAGAAATCAAAACGTGACAACTCGGCAATTATGGACGCTTGCATCACCCAGGAAGGCCAAACCCAGATGTGCATAATGGCTGCATTTTATACCATTGCATAGCCAAGTAATGTCCTCTATCAGAATCCACAAACTTTTATGGGGGTTCCCTGGAGGTCTTTTATGCCTAAGAAATGAAAATGTGCTGATGCAGTTCGTTATGGCAATGTTTCATCATGATTGACGCCAAAATAAAAAAAAACTAATTGCTAAGATTCATATCATTGGAAAGCTTATTTTGTGCTTTTTTAGAATCTACTGCCTGCCACAAGGTTCACCATCATGATTTTATACCTAAGAAACAAAACATGCCAACACATCAATTCTGGCTGTTTGCATCACAAGGGAAGGCCAAACCCAGATGTGTGTAACAGCCATATTTTATGTCATTGCATAGCCCAGAATGTAAACTATCAGAATCTATCAGAATCCACAAACTTTTATGGGGATTCCCTGGAGGTCTTTTATACCTAAGAAATGAAAATGTGCTGATGCAGTTATTGAAGCAATGTTTCATCGTGATTGACAACAAAACTAGAAAAAACTGATTGCTAAGATTCATACCATTGGAAAGCTTATTTTGTGCTCTTTCAGAATCCACTGCCTGCCACAAGGTTCACCATCATGATTTTATACCTAAGAAATCAAAACATGCCAACACATCAGTTCTGGCCGCTTGCATTGCAAGGGAAGGCCAAACCCAGATGTGCCTATAGGCCATATTGTATATTGTTGCGTAGCCCAGAATGTCTTCTATCAGAATCCATCAATTTTGGTGCTGGTTCCCTGGAGGTATTTTATACCTAAGAAATGAAAACATCCTGATGCAGTTATGCATGGCAATATCTCATCGTCATTCAGGCCAAAACCAGGAAAATCTAATTGCTATGATACATACTGTTGGAAAGCTTATTTTGTATTCTTTCAGAATCCACTGCTTCCCAGAAGGTTCACCATGATGATTTTATGCCTAAGAAATCAAAATGTGACAACTCAGCAATTACGGATGCTTGCATCACTGGGGAAGGCCAAACCCAGATGTATGTAATGGCTGTGTTTTCAGCTGTTGTGTAGCCAAGAATGTCCTCTATTAGAATCCACAAACTTTTATGGGGGTTCTCCAGAGGTCTTTTATACCTAAGAACTCAAAACATGCCAACACATTGATTCTGGCTACTTGCATGGCCCAGGCAGGCCAAACCCAGATGCGTGTAATGGCCATATTTTATGTCATTGTGTAGCCCAAAATTTCCTCTATCAGATTCCACAAACTTTTACATGGGTTTCCTGGATGTCTTTTACACCTAAGAAATGAAAATGTGCCGACAGGTCGATTCCGGCCGCTTGCTTGGCCCAGGAAGGCCAAACTGAGAGGTGTTTCATGTCCATATTTTATATCATTGTGTAGACCAGAATGTTCTCTATCAGAATTTACAAACTTTTACAGGGTTCCCCAGAGGTCTTTTATACCTAAGAAATCAAAATGAGCCAACACATTGATTCTGGCTACTTGCATGGCCCATGCAGGCCAAACCATGATGCACATAATGGCCATATTGTATATCGTTGCATAGCCCAGAATGTCCTCTATGAGAATCTTATCTCTATGAGAGTCTTTTATACCTAACAAATGAAAATGTGACAACATATCGATTCTGGCCACTTGCATTGCCCGGAAAGGCCAAACCCAGATGCATGTAATGGCTATATTATATATCGCTGCGTAGCTCAGAATGTCCTCTATCAGATTCCACAAACTTTTATGGGGTTTCCCAGAAGTATTTTATACCTAAGAAATGAAAATTTCCTGATGCAGTTATCCATGGTAATGTTTCATCGTGATTGATGCCAAAACCAGGAAAAACTTCTTGCTAAGATTCATACTGATGGAAAGCTTATTTTGTGCTCTTTCAGAATCCATTGCTTGCCACAAGGTTCACCATCATGATGTTTTACCTAAGAAATAGAAACATGCCAACACATCAATTTTGGCTGCTTGCATTGCCTGGGAAGGCCAAAACCATATGAGTGTATCTCCCATATTTTATGTTGTTGCGTAGCCCAGAATGTCCTCTATCAGAATCCACCAACTTATTTGGGGGTTCCCTGGAGGTATTTTATACCTAAGAAATAAAAAACGTGCCAACACATGGATTCTGGTCAGTTACATTACCCAGGAAGGCCAAACCAGATGTATGTAATGGCCATATTTTAAATCATTGCATAGCCCAAAATGTCCTCTATCAGAATCCACCAACTTTTATGGGAGTTCCCTGGAGGTCATTTATACCTAAGAAATAAAAAAAAGCCAACACATATATTCTGGCTACTTGCATGGCCCAGGCAGGCCAAACCCAGATGCGCGTAATTACAATATTTTATATCATTGCAACGCAGAGAATGTCCTCTATCAGAATCCACAAACTGTTATGGGGGTTCCCCAGAGGTATTTTATACCTAAGAAATCAAAACGTGTCAACACATTGATTCTGGCTGCTTGCATTGCCTGGGAAGGCCAAACCCAGATGTGTGTAATAGTCATATTTTATGTAGTTGTATAGCCCAGAATGTCCTATATCAGAATCCATCAACTTTTATGGGGGTTCCAAAGAGGTCTTTTATACCTGAGAAATAAAAATGTGCCAACACATCAATTCTGGCTACTTGCACAGTCCAGGCAGGCCAAACCCAGATGTGTGTAATAGCCATATTTTATGTTGTTGCATAGCCCAGAATGTCCTCTATCAGAATCCACAAACTTTTATGGGGTTCTCCTGAGGTCCTTTATACCTAAGAAATTAAAATGTGCCAACACATCGATTCTGGCTACCTGCATGGCCTGGGCAGGCCAAACCCTGATGCACGTAACGGCCATATTTTATGTTGTTGTATAGCCCAGAATTTCCTCTATCAGAATCCACAAACTGTTATGGGTGTTCCCCAGAGGTATTTATAACTAAGAAATCAAAATATGCCAACACATTGATTCTGGCCACATATGTCACCCAGGAGGGCCAAACCCAGATGTATGTAATGGCCATATTTTGTGTCGTTACGTAGCCCAGAATGTCCTCTATCAGAATCCACCAACTTTTATGGGGGCTCCCTGATATCTTTTATACCTAAGAAATCAAAACATGCCAACACATCGATTCTGGCTACTTGCATGTCCCAGGCAGGCCAAACCCAAATGTGAGTAATGGCCATATTTTATATCATTGTATACCCAAGAATGTTGTCTATCAGAATCCACAAACTTTTATCGGGGTTCCCCAGTGGGATTTTTTACCAAAGAAATCAAAACATGCCAACACATCGATTCTGGCCACTTACATGGCCCAGGAAGGCCAAACCCAGATGTGCACAATGGCCATATTTTATATCATTGCATAGCCCAGAATGTTCTCTATTAGAATCCACAGACTTTTATGAGGGTTCCCCAGAGGTCTTTCATGCTTAAGAAATCAAAACATGCCAAAACATTGATTATGGCTAGTTACATCACCTGGGCAGGCCAAACCCAGATGCGCATAATGGCCATATTTTATATCGTCTCATAGCCAGAATGTCCTCTATCAGAATCTCAGAATCCATAAACTTTAAATGGGGTCCCCTGGAGGTCCTTTATACCTAAGAAATCAAAATGTGCCAACACATTGATTCTGGCTACTTGCATGGCCCAGGCAGGCCAAAAACAGATGCGTGTAATGGCCATATTTTATGTCATTGTGTAGCCCAGAATGTCCTCTATCAGAATCCACAAACTTTTACAGGGGTTCCCCAGAAGGTATTTAATACCTCAGAAATGAAAATGTGACAACACATTGATTCTGGCCACTTGCATCGCCCGGGAAGGCCAAACCCAGATGTTCATTATTGGAAGCTTCTCTATGAACCAGTCCCCACTCATGGACCTTGTGATTAAAACCTATGGGCCAGACAATATCCAACGCCAAAGTCCAATGCAACATCCATAATCTTTAAGTATTTTTCAAATTTGACCTAGGAGTTTCTTCCACCTAGTGGATTATTTTCCATATGATGTTATCAATACCACATGTGTGCAAATGTCAACACAAGAGCAATTTTGAAGCATTTTGAGTGATGACAAGGTATTCTTTCATTCTCACACTGCAGGGGCACTGAAATGTGCATCAATTTAATTATGGGATGGTGGTATCCACATAGCTGATGCACATATAGTACAGAAAGCACTCCTCTTCTCTTCTTGAGCATACTTCTCACTTCTTGAGCATACTCAAGTTTGGGTTCGGAATTAGAGGAAATAAAGCTCTAGGGCAACATGGGTGACAGAATGAGCCATACTTCTCCCACATTCACCAGAAAGTCTGTCATCAAAAAGTACATGTTATTGCCAAGGCCAAGGCATGTGGACACCATCCCCAGTTGGTGTCTTCAGTTGGCAGTGGAATGACACTTTTCTATGACATAAACTTTGTAAAGGGCAAAATGCACACTAAAATGTTCTGTCAAATGACAAACTCCACTTCTTTATCTTCTATTTTGGCTCCTGTTTTCCATTTTAACCTTCACCAACCATTGTCTAACATCATCTCAAAATGGTACATGTGAAATTGCCAATTAAAAATGGAAATAGTCAAATCTAAGCATCAGTGTGTTGGTATAAACAGGATTCCAAACAATATCAGAAAAATGAAGTGTAGTATTGTTTTAATTAGTGAAAAAATTAGCACCTAAAAATGAGTTTTCTGCAGGAGTGCATATCAAGTACACTCAAATGGAAGAACAGTACATGATTGCTGACAAAAAGTCCATTGTGAGTAAAAGTCTGCTGTGACCTAGTAATTTACACATAGAACCTGAGAAAAAAACAACTTAAACATCATTGCTGGAGATTAATGATGGCAAAAAAGATTTGAAAATTTGAAAATGTTTTTTAAATTTCAAATTTTTTTTGACTTTTTGAATTTTTGAGCACACGGTGAAAAAAATACATGAAAATCTTTATTTTACAAGAGATTATAAAAGTCTTTTCGATTTTTTTTTAGGGAATTGAATACATTGGCATTGATATATGAAAATAAAATTTAAAAAGTTATACGAACTGATGACCACCGAAATACTGCATTTAAAGCTTTAAATCCATTTTTTTCTTCAAAAATTGAATACTTTTAAAAAAAATTCAAAAACTACCAAAAAATTTGAAAATTCAAAAACTAACTTCGAAAGTCGAAAAGTATTTTGTGGAAAAATTAAAAAATTCAAAAAGTCATTTTAGAAAAAATTCTTAAAAATTCAAATACTTTTTTCAGTAGGGTTTGCCATCGTTACTGGATATACGACAGACTCTATGACACTAAAATATTAACTCAAAGATTGAAACACCTGTGCTTATTATATAATTTTATTGAGCTAAATTATATTGAACTATAAACATTTTTCAAGCTAGCATTTTTCAAAATTGTTTTAAGAACTATTGAAAACATCCCAGCCATTGTTAGTGAAAAGGTTACAAAATTTGTAATTATGGGTGAAAAGCCTGAAGGTGAAAGGTTTGCTCAAAATTGCTCAAAGAAGAATTTGCTCAAAATTGATCATCGAATTTGCTCAAAATTTGCTCTTAATATGTAGATAGCTGGATGGTTTACCCCAAAAATTGTATTAAGTTACATATCCTTTGCCACAGCAGGAAGAAAGGTGTTGTTAAATGTATCACAAAGAAATGATTTTTCAAAAACCCAGACAGCTTTATGGGAGTACTGGTGGCTGTTGGGCTGGCCACCATCACACCTGGCATAGCTGCGGTCAAATAGAATTGTGAGAAATGAATGCTGACGTGTTATGACATGCTTTATCACATTCCTAATAGAAAATTGTTACCTTTACATTTTGTATTTTATGGCAGCTGAAATTTTTTTGACTTGTTTTCTGTTTTCTGATGTCTGAATTTTTATTTTATTTTTCATTTCTTTCTTTCCAGTCCAGTTTTCTTGTTTCTGGCTTAATATTTTTCTGATATTTCGCCAATCAGTATGCCCCTTTTCTGTCTATGATATTTTCACGCCCCAGTTTCTTGGCTCTTGTGTGGGTTCTGCATTTTTGCTCTGTATCCAAATTAAATATGTTGGTGTAGTATTTGTTATTTATCGCATGTGCTGGCATTCAAATTTGAGCATTGTTTTCACTTTTTGTGTTTTTTACGTTGTTTTAGTTGCATAGTTAAATGTATTTTTGGTAAACAGTGTCTAAGTTGAAATTCATGTGGCAGAAAAAATCCTGATATGTCCGGTGGAAACCTGACACTTTCTGCCCCTGTAAGTTTGAAGGTGAGTAGAGATGTAGCTTATATTGATGGTGGACATTTGCTTATGTTCCTATGTCACTAATGTCCAAAATAGCCCTGCTTAGGGGTGATGGGGGGGGGGGGTGCATCATGTGATTTTTGTTGGTGTAGTATTTGTTATTTATCTCATGTGCTGGCATTGTATTTACCTGATTCAAATCTAGCATTGTTTTCACGATTTGTGTGTGTTTTACATTGTTTTGGTTGCATTGTTAACTGTATTTTTGGCAAACAGTGTCTAAGTTGAAATTCATGTGGCAGAAAAAATCCTGATATGTCCGGTGGAAACCTGACACTTTCTGCCCCTGTAAGTTTGAAGGTGGGTAGAGATGTAGCTTATATTGATGGTGGACATTACTTATGTTCATGTGTCACTAATGTCCAAAATATGCCCTGCTTACGGGTGATGGGGGGGGGGGGGTGCATCATGTGATTTTTACAATCTGCTTTTTAGTTTTTCTCACTTTCTGACTACAGGTACCTTCTTGAATCATCTAATTGATTATTTACATGTCATGCAGCAGAGTACTGCATGAGAAGTCCCAGTCAGCACACCCTGTGTTCAACAGAACACCCACCACATGGATTTACACCCATGATAGCAACCTGTAAACAACTCCTCATGGATCAATCACAAGCAAAGTATACACCCACATCGACTCTTCAGGCCAACCCCAGTTAAAAGAAACAATCCCATTAGGTGTCACTGTGAGTTGCCTGAGAACTGCAATGCAGTACTAATGCACTCCAAAATCAAGGCTAAATCCCAGTACACAGCTGTCACTAGCACTGGGAAGGGATAGAGTTGGTAATCATATTGAAATTGCCCATGGGTTAGGGAATCATACTGTTGGGTGAAGGTTGGGATTTTTGCATAAGAATGTTTGAAAGTTGGGTGAAACGGGGTGTCAAAAATATATTTTTACACAAAATGTAAAACAGAAAGGAAGAAAGTGTTTGGGTGTCAGTCAGAAGATGTAAAGGCAAAAAAATTGTGCAGCTGGAAAATGGAATGTTTTCAAATTTTCACCTACTTGCAAGTAGAAAGGTACAAAAATTTATCCTGTTGGAAAATTGAAAAGATAAAAATATAATAACATAAAACAGGAAGAGGAAACATTGTAGGGAACAGAAATTCAGTATAATCAATATAAACACAGCACCTGTAGTCAGAAAGAGAGAAAAATTGAAAAGCAGCTTGACAAAATCAAATGGTGCACTCCCTCATAACCTCATTAAATACCCTGTTTCATCCATTCTTTGTCTCAGTAGACATTGAATATTTTGGAGAGTGGTGAAATGGTCACATCAGTACTGTGCATCATCAACTTGAAAGTGAAATGTTTTCACAAAAAGTGGGAACAATGCTACCTTTGAATCAGGTGAAATGGCAGCGCACATGAGATAAATGGCAAACACAGAAACAAGAATTGTTTTGGATATAAATGACACAACAGAACCAAGAAACTGGGACTTGATAACAAATTACCATTGTAGACAAAATGGGTAAACACTGATTGGAAAAAAATTAGCAAAATGCTGAAAAAAACAATAAATTGAGATTGAAAACAGAAACCTTTGCCAGAGAAATAACAATGGAAGGGGTAAAACATTTGACTTCTATTGTCAGAAAACAGAAAATGGAAAGGAAAAAATTTTCCCTTTGGAAAATGGAAAAGCATGTAATAACAAGCCAACAGTCATTACTCACTATTCTGTTTAACCACAATCATGCTAAGTTGCATGCCAGCCCCACCCAACAGAAAATGATTTTGATAATGATTTTTATTGTTGTTTGTGTAATACATTTGACAGCACCTTTTTTCTACCATGGCAAAGTAGATATAACTAAATATGATCTGTAGGGTAAATCACTCAGCTACCTACTTACCAGGAGCAAATTTGAGTGAATTGGACAGATTTGGACTAATTTTTTGAACCTCATCACTAGCAATGGCTGGCATTTTTTCAACAGTCAATTTTTTTGTTTCTTTCAAAAATGTAATCATTCTGAATGTTTCTGACTCAATAAAACTCATGTTCAAATGGCAGTTTTTCATGTTCAAATGGCTAGCTTTTACAGACAATAACTCACAAAAGTGACATAATTTTAGAATGTTGATGTAACATTGCAAATAAATATAAAAACTTTTCCAAACTACACTTGATAAAATACCAATTGGACTTCTTCTGAGTGATCCTGTGTTTCTTTTCCATTTTAGTGTAGCTGAAGAACACTTCTGCAGAAAAGTCATTTTGTGATCCTGAATTTTTCAAAATGATAAAAATACTGCATTTTATTTTTCAGATGTTAGATGAAATCCTCCTTATAATGACACAGTGATATTCAGATATGACTATTTCTGTTTATTATTGGCAATTTCACATGCACCCTTTGCCACTGTGTTGCGTAACAGTTGTCAAGCAGTTTTATTATTATGCATGGTGATGGCAACAATGTCAAATTGGAGTTTTAACAATTTACATGTGTTGGTAAAGAAAAGGTACAAAAAGTTCATCTGCTGGAAAATGGAAAGAGAAAAATGAAATGACATAAAACAGAAAGTGGGAAAGTTGTCGGAACAGAAATTTTGCATAATCAAGATAAAGCCTAGATGCAGGTGTGTCTGTTTTGCTTTGATAGGGGTAGCTTTAAAGTCTTAAACAATTGATTCTGCAGTGTAGGTTTATTTTACTATCTGAACTAGTAATATCTAAACTGATGAACAAAAATAATAACAAAAGGATCAATGATCTGATACATGGAGTTCTGCAGAAGTCTCAATTGAAATGTATCCTAAACATCCAACAGTGTGACAGTACAAGACAGTCTACAGTGATCTAGACTACAAGTTTTCAAACAGTGAAAAGATGATCACTTTGAGGCAGCTTGGAAAAATCACAGAAAAAAGCTTGGTGCACTCACTGATCAAATCAAAACCAAATACCCAATTTTAACCCTTTTCAGTAGACAGGAATATTTTTGGAGAGTGGTGGCATGGTTACATCAGCACTGCCCACCATAAACTCAACCTCAGCTACATCTCCACCAACCGTCAAACTTATAGGGGCAGTTGGTGCCAGGTTTCCACTGGATATGAAAGGATTTTATTCTGCCACATGAATTTCAACTTGGAAACATTCAAATACTTGTCAATCAAAAATAGATTTAAATGTGCAACCAAAATACAACAACAAGATCAAAGTGAATACAATGCTTCCTTTGAAATGGCAGGTGAAATGGTAGTGCTCAATACACACAATAGACAACAAACACTGCACGAAAAATATATTTTGGATAAAGAGAAAATGCAGAAGCCACACAGGAACCAATAGACTGGGACTTGAAAAACCATACTAGAAAAAAGTATTTTATTTATTTTTGTTATATTGTTTGGTACTTCCTTATAACAGACACACTGATATTTAGATTTGACTATTTCCTTTTATGGTAGGTAATTTAACATGTGCCTTGGCTACTTACTGTCTTGAACAATGGTTGTCAAAAAGTTTTAAATATCATTGTGTGCTGTGTCAAAATTTTCTGATGCCTGTCTCATAGTTTTGAAGGCCCTATAATTAGGAGAATTCAGCAAAAATTGTGTTTACAGGGCAATTGATTTTGATGTTGACTCTTACATTTTTGAACTTTGAATGTAAACTGCATTCAAAAGAATATAAATCAATAGAATCTACTGATGGTTTGCAGTGTTGTTGCAGTTAAGAAATGTCTGTAAATTTTGTAATGTGATTGCTGTCAGCACTTTTGGCTATGGAGGTTGACCATGAATACATGTACAGTGTTTCCAATATTGGGGAAGATAGAAATAAGAAAGCACATGTGGTCTGTCTTGAGTATCCCAATCAAGGGATGGATTTTTTTCAATTGGAAATGTCATTTATCAAGTAGCTTTTCAATTCAGAAATCTATTATCACTGGGAATTTGATCAAAATTTCCAACTTTGGCTCTGGCTGTGGTGCTTCAGGGTTGATTTATGGCCAACACAGTAATGTTATTACAGGATATCTGAATTTATTTGCAGATCAGGATTTTGTTTAGTACCTTACAATGCAACAATAATTTCAGACTGCCTAAACTATATGACTGGGGCATTTGTCATTTGAGTTTGCTCTACTGTCATGCTCATTTAGCTTATCACAATTTACCAGTTTGATTAGATTGAGGCAGCTGGCTACTTATGATTCAGGCTGCTATTGATAAATCTCCAAACAGGTGAACTGGGTGAAAAGTTAAGTAACCTGAGTACATGTACTCAAAGGGGTATCTGAGTAAAATACAGAATATCTTCATGATTGTGCCAGGTGATAAAGCCAATGGCAATTATGTGTTCAGGTGTAAAAAAATTGTAAATTACAACACCTGTGTTTGTGTTTCACACTGCTGCATTTCATGTTGTGTAAGCTGGGCTGGATGGCCTGTGTGACACCGTAAAAAGAACACTGATATAAATCACTTTTGGGTTGCCAAAAATAACATTTAAAAGTTTACCAAATTTGCAATATGAAAGTGTCAATCACAAGTGTCATGATGGCAGATTTGTCTAATTTTTTCTCCCTGTGTGTTGTTTTATCATCACATTTGATTCATTGTTTTATTGTATGTTCATAATAAAAGTGGGTGAAATTACAAAAAAAATAGCAAAATGAGATGAGAGCAATTATAAACAAACATCAAAATGTCACTAACAACAAGAATAAAATTTTTTAAATCAGTCAGACCAACAAAAAGAGCATTAAAAATCAAAAATTAACATTAAATGAAAGTATAACAAAAATTTCAACACTCATTAGTGTGTAATAATGGTCATAAAGGTGGTAAAACATCATAAAAGACCCATAAATTATGATGCATACATGACTAATCTAGTTTTTCCTTTTTTCTCTTCTTTTTCTACTTTTACAAGTCCATTGCTCATGGGTGTGTGCATAGGTGTTCAAATGAATGTGATGATTGTAATGGTGATCATGATGTTGAGGTATGATCACAATGACCATGATGTTTATTTCCATGATCTGGCATAATTAAAAAGCAATCAGAAACACTTCAGACAACTTCAAAAAGGAACCTCATATGAACCAGTTAGCGCAGCGTCAGTCAGCG
>CAXIWS010000672.1:0-29329 GCA_964036195.1 Sphaerolaimus hirsutus | reverse complement strand
AATTTGGAAACTCCTGTAAACTCATTTTCAGGTTTATGGTAATGTAGTGTCAAAATAGAATGAATATTTGAAATAATTGCTAGCATCAATCCACAAATGCATCAATTCACAATCTTCAATTTTCTAGCCCCAGGGGTTAGACTTAAAGGTTATGGTTATGTAGAGTAGAAATGGAGTGCACATCTCAAATCACTGCAATAAAAAACCCACAAATGCATCATTTCACAAATTGAAAGTTTTTGGGCCCAGGGGTTCATTATCAGGGTTTTAGTAATGTGGTGTAAAAATTGAGTGTATATTTGAAATCGCTACAATCAGAAACCCACAAACACATCATTTTATGATTTGAAAATTTTTAGCCCTGGGGGTTCATTTTCAGGGTTATGGTAATGTAGTGTCAAAATGAAGTGCATATTTCAAATCAAGGCAATCAAAAAGCCAGAAATGCATCATTTCACAATTTCTAATTTATTTTCAATTTTCAATTTAAGGCTTACAGTAATGTAGAGTTGAAATTGAGTCATTTCGAATCAGTGCAATTAGAAACCTGCAAAATGCATCATTTCACAATTTGAAATTTTTGGGTCTAGGGGGTTCAATTTCAGGGTTTTAGTAATTTAGTGTCAAAATGGAGTGCATATTTGAAATTGCTACAATCAGAAACCCACAAATGCATCATTTTATGATTTGAAAGTTTTCAGCCCAGGGGGTTCATTTTTAGGGTTATGGTAATGTAGTGTAAAAATGAAATGCATATTTCAAATGAGTGCAATCAGAAACCCAAAAATGAATGATTTCACAAATTGAAAGTTTTTGGATCCAGAGGTTCATTTTCAGGGTTATGGTTATGTAGTTTTCAGGGTTATGTAGTGTCAAAATGGAGTGCATATTTCAAATCAGTGTAATCAGAAACCCACATTGAATCATTTCACAATTTCTAATTTTTGAAGCCCTGGGCATATTTGAAATCGTTACACTCAGAAACCCACAAATCCATCATTTTATGATTTGAAAGTTTTTGGCCCAGGGGGTTCATTTTTAGGGTTATGGTAATGTAGTGTCAAAATGAAATGCATATTTCAAATGAGTGCAATCAGAAACCCAAAAATGAATGATTTCACAAATTGAAAGTTTTTGGATCCAGAGGTTCATTTTCAGGGTTATGGTTATGTAGTTTTCAGGGTTATGTAGTGTCAAAATGGAGTGCATATATAAAATCAGTGCAATCAGAAACCCAAGAATGAATGATTTCACAAATTGAAAGTTTTTGGTTCCAGAGGTTCATTTTCAGGGTTATGGTCATGTAGTTTTGAAGAACTGTTCGAAGGTTGTTTGTGGCAAGTTTATTGCAGTCTGGAACTCTCCATGTGTACACTTATAGAACATTAAATAGCAATCGAAATGGAAGGCACCAAGTGTGCAAAACAAAGGATATCTCATCATGATCCCCCCTACACGAACGGCCAAAAGGGCCTAAATTTGACAATCATTTTTTTTTCTCTTTTATCACACATCACACAACCTACTACTCTCTTTTACCGATTTTTGTTGATTTGTATGGGACTCTCATTTACGCGCATTAGGGGTGCGGGAGCGCGTGCGTGTACGGTTGTTGCGGCGATGCGGCCTATTATTACGCGGGTTATGGTAAGGTTGGTGGCTTAGACGTGAGGCGGTGTTGCGGTAAACGGCGTCACGGTTAGGCCATGAATTAGGGCGGCTTGTGTTGAAGCCACCGAAGTCAGCGTCTTCTACCACCGAATCCGGCAACTCCAAGACCGTAGTGAGAAACGGCCTTTAGAGTGGTTGATTTCCCGTTGTAGCCGAACGTCCACTTGTCGACAGCCAAGTTGAGTTTATTTCGTGGTTGTGTGTTGAGAGGGGTTCGAAATTGTTTCAGGTACCTTATTTGATCAGATACAGCCAAATATAAAAGCGCAAAGCCTAGCGAGCTTCCTAGTCGAAGTTTCTATCGCTAGCTTATTTTCGTTCAGAAGCTTGGGGTCAGAAGACTGAAGTAAAAACTTCCAAAGTAGCTAAGACACGGAAATCATGTATAGAAAAACAGCTACAGTAATTTCCTAATACAAATGCACAAATAAACCACAAATATAACAATAAGACACATTTGACCGAAACAGTTGGCTTATTCTATGCGTGCATACATTCAGATAATTATGGTAAAGAAATACCAGGTACAAATTGGGCTAATGGAAAAACTATTAATCTTGAGAGGCGCGAAGTCGGCAAACTCGGCCGATTTACTAATTTGCTTCAATTTGTCAGAAAACATTGACGCACATTGGAACTAATATAATAGGGTTTGAAAACTGTAAATAGTAGTGCAAATGTTCCTAATGACGTAAATAGAGCAAAGTATACTCGATATAATAATAATAATCACTTCCTGGAAACGTATATTTCATAATGGATAAATTGGGACTTATTCAAGTAAATGGGTAAAATAATTGAGCAGGGTTTGTAATATATTATGCCTACGCGAAGGGCTTCGTAAATACGTATAGTAAATGCTAGTTGCACACAGGGCACTATTTCTCTATTAGGACGCTGGCCTAAGTAAATATGTAGCACATAAATATTTACAAGATTTGACTTTCCCAAATTGCAAGTAAACCATGTAAATGTATATATAATAACGATCAGAAAATTACGGCGAGTTGAATGAGCCTAATTTCATGTTAATACACCTAACAATAACTTATTTGACCTTTTAACCTAAATATTCCACATAAACATATCAATAACTTACAACACACTTTCCTAATTGAATATTCTCCATGGGTAAATAATATAGTGCAGGAAATACAATTTGCGTGGTAAAGTAATATAGTGCATAAAATGTAAATTAGTGCAAATGAGTAAATGCGCAAATATGAGCCTAATTATCAATTCTCTGTATTTCTTTATCCATCCATTTTGCCACGGTCAGCACACTCCGGGCGGAAGAGTTGCTGCACCCCGTTGTTGCAGCAACGTCACATGCTGGTGGTGGTGGGTGCCAACGTGATGAGTGGCGTTTCCACAGTCGCCTCGGTGGTGAACGTGGTCGTGCGCGAAGTCGTGGGTGTGCGTGAAGTCGCAGGTCCGGTTGCGGGTGATGCCAACGCTGACCTAGCCTGATGATGAAGCAGGTAGTTGCCCGTGTCGCTTCCTGCGCGTTCGCGTGAGGTGAATTTGCGGATATCAGGCATGTGAACACTGTCTCTGTTCCTGACTCTGACTTGTCCCTCATCAGCTGAACTTTCATCTGGCTGAACGTATGCTGATAGTGACTTTGCCATTCTGTCCTCGGTTTCTGCTCTTCTGGCAAATCTGACGGACTGTGTTGAGTTGGATCTGGCTCTCCTTTTGATTGCTGGTCTCAACTCTGTCTTGCGCACTTTCCTCTGTGGGTAATTGGTCTCTCTCTGAGTTGACTTCTTGATAGTGTATCTGACGGCTCTGAAGCATAGCCATATGCACTTGAATGGACACACTATGCATTTCCATATGCATGTGTATACGCATGGTGGAATCACTGGTTTCCCTGTGGCAATTCTCCAATTGTACCACAGGTATCCTGCAGCTACAATTCCAGCTATCAGGATTGTGATTCCCAACAGCATTGCGATCGTGTTGATGATTACTTGAAAGGGTCCTTTCAGCATTCCTCCCATAAAGTTAGTGTACCCTTTTGATACTCCAGATATATAATGGCCATATGCCTTGCCGATTCCTGCTGCTGTCTGTCCAATTCCAGCTCCAATGCCTTCTATTGAATTTCTGATCACTCTGGGATCCAATGACATATCTGCTGTGTAATCGATAAACTGGTTCTGCACATGCTCTAAGTTCTGTAATCTCTGAATCTGGCCTCTGACATCCATGAAATTGGTCGCTCTGTTGACAATGTTGGTGAACAGGTGAGGTGCATCAAACGTGAAGGCCTGCCATTGTCCTTTCCATGTCATTTCGATCGGAGTCTCTGTGACATGCACCATTCCATGTGCGGACTTCCACTGTCCATGTTCATTTCTGTACAGGTGCGGTGTGGTGTGGCTGCAATCCTCTTCTGGTGATTTCTCCACCAAGTCTCTACTGCCTGGGCTCTTGAACCACAAGGGCCCATCTCTGTCCAATCTCATTGGTGTATATTTGTAGCATGTCTCTCCCACTTTTCCTGTCTGATAAATTATGTATGGCTGCACTTCCTTGCATTCCCAAAACATAATTGCTTCTCCAGCCCATTCTGCATGAACATCCTGTCTTCCCAGCATGGCTCGAATCCCCAGTGTTGGATCGATGCGGAAAAGCTGAGTCAACATGTCCAGCTGGTTCTTGCGAAGTTGACATAGCTGATGCCATACAATCGCAAATTGTGCCTGAGTCATCTCTCTGACCACATGTTGCAGGAACTGAAACTTGGAGTTTCTGTCATCCAATCTGGCATACAATGTTCCACTGATTGTCGACTCTCTCGCCTCCACTATCTTTCCTGGCATTGCCCATTCTACAGGCACATCTTCTCTTCTGTCAAACTGGATGAATACACCTCCTTGATCGGTGTAGTATGTGTCTCCCGGAACACATTCTGAACCAATTGGTCTCTTTGTCTTGTTGCTGTGGGAGTATGCTGCTTGCAACTTTGACACAATAATTGTCTGGCCAGATATCTCTGATTTGAATCTGCCAATTCTCTCATATGCACATTGATGCTTGAAGTTCTCCGTATCCCACACTGTGATTCCATAATTGAGGCATCTAGTTCCGAATGTCGTTAAGTCCATCATTTTGGGTTTTTTCAAAAATGCATTTGAAATTTCAAAGTTGGCCCGAGCAGGCAACTTTAAAGTGACAAGTCTTGCCCAAAACTTTTTGAAAAGCTTATGAATTTGTCTACATTTTCCATATTTTAAACCCTCTGGCCGGAATATATACTCATAGTTATGATGAGTTTTTTGACATCACCTCAGCAGATTCAGTGGAGATAACGAGTTTCGGGTGAAATTTCACTCGAATGTCGGTATGTCCACTTCCTATTTATTACCTGTTCCACCTCATCATACCGTATCTATAAGGTGTTAAAATTCATATATTGATGCTGGCATACGACACAAAGGACTTGCTATGTATAGCATTAATGGTGGGGAAATTATGCCTTTTTCATGTAGTGGCTCCAAACGGCGCCATTTTTATGGAGTGGCGCCGTGGACTCCAAAATGGCGCCATTTTTATGGAGTGGCGCCGTGGACTCGGAAACGGCGCCATTTTTATGGAGTGGCGCCGTGGACTCGGAAACGGCGCCATTTTTATGGAGTGGCGCCGTGGACTCGGAAACGGCGCCATTTTTATGGAGTGGCGCCGTGGACTCGGAAACGGCGCCATTTCTATGGAGTGGCGCCGTGGACTCGGAAACGGCGCCGTTTCTATGGAGTGGCGCCGTGGACTCGGAAACGGCGCCGTTTCTATGGAGTGGCGCCGTGGACTCGGAAACGGCGCCGTTTCTATGGAGTGGCGCCGTGGACTCGGAAACGACGCCATTTCTATGGAGTGGCGCCGTGGACTCGGAAACGGCGCCATTTTTATGGAGTGGCGCCGTGGACTCGGAAATGGCGCCATTTTTATGGAGTGGCGCCGTGGACTCGGAAACGGCGCCATTTTTATGGAGTGGCGCCGTGGACTCGGAAACGGCGCCATTTTTATGGAGTGGCGCCGTGGACTCGGAAACGGCGCCATTTTTATGGAGTGGCGCCGTGGACTCGGAAACGGCGCCATTTTTATGGAGTGGCGCCGTGGACTCGGAAACGGCGCCATTTTTATGGAGTGGCGCCGTGGACTCGGAAACGGCGCCATTTTTATGGAGTGGCGCCGTGGACTCGGAAACGGCGCCATTTTTATGGAGTGGCGCCGTGGACTCGGAAACGGCGCCATTTTTATGGAGTGGCGCCGTGGACTCGGAAACGGCGCCATTTTTATGGAGTGGCGCCGTGGACTCGGAAACGGCGCCATTTTTATGGAGTGGCGCCATGGACTCGGAAACGGCGCCATTTTATGGAGTGGCGCCATGGACTCGGAAACGGCGCCATTTTTATGGAGTGGCGCCACGGACTTGGAAACGGCGCCATTTTTATGGAGTGGCGCCACGGACTCGGAAACCGCGCCATTTTTATGGAGTGGTGCCATGGACTTGGAAACTGTGCCATTTTTATGGAGTGGTGCCATGGACTTGGAAACTGCGCCATTTTTATGGAGTGGCGCCATAAACTCAAAAATGGTGCCATTTTTATGGAGTGGCGGCATGGACTCCAAAGTGGTGTCATTTTTATGGAGTGGCACCATGGACTCCAAAATGATGCCATTTTTATGGAGTGGTGCCATGGACTCAGAAATGGCACCATTTTTATGGAGTGGCGCCATGGACTCCAAAATGGCACTATTTTGGCGCCATGGACTCCAAAATGGCGCCATTTTTATGGAAACGTACAATAACACATCTGAATAATGAACCAAAAATAACACAGCTTTTCACTACAATATTTCGTTTTTACTAAAGTCAGCGGACATTTCACCCTACGAAATCGGAGAGTTAGAATTCGCTCGTGAATAGAGCGAACAACGAAACTTGTGTCCCACGCAGACGCTAGAAATTGAAAAAGAAAATCATATTAAAAGAAAAATGGACGTTTTGCTGCGTCCTTGCGTGCCACGCCCTAGTTATCTACATTTTCAATGTTGCTCGTAAAGAATTTGACTGTTCAAACTACCATTTTACCGTTCAAACTACCGTTTTTGTTTTTATTTTATTGTTCATTCGTTGGCTCCATTCCAACAGAAGAGAACTTGGCAGCCGGCCAAAATTTTGAAATCCGCTATTAATATGAATAAAATAGGCACACAACAGCTATATAACCATGTATATAAACAAAAATAGCGATTATGAAGGTGGAAATTGGCAAAGTGAAGCAAATTCTAACAATTTTTAGATAAATTTCAGTTTTCACTCTCATTTGTATAATATGCAACTGGTAACTGGGATAAGCGCCAAGTTTTCATATGTGACCCAATCTATTCCAATTGTTAAAATATTGTGTCACAATACCCAATGCTGTCATGCACTCTCCACTGGAGAGATTGACGCAAATGTTTGTAGGGCGATATGTCTGCTGACTTTATGCAACAATTAATTTTGAAATAATTCACAAAATCGTATTCATTCAATAAGGTAGGATTCTGTTCATACTTTCCGGTCCGCTGAGTATACTGCTGTTTTGGCGTCAATGCCAACGCCAGTGGCGCCTACAAATGGCGCCTGCGCCATGGCACCATTCCCTTACTACAGAGATAAAAAAAAAATTTTTGGGGGCCCCCCGTTCACCGGGCTTCGTATACAATCCGCCCCCCACTCAAAAATCCTGGCTACGTACCTGAATTCCCTGTAAAATGTTGAAAGTCATCTAAAAGACCATGCAAAATGTCATGTAAAAGACCCTGAAAAAACTCATAAGTCATGCAAAACATTGAAAACTGTAACAAATATAAAATGAAATAAGTGAAAGAAATATGATGGAGATGAAATATGATGGAGATGGAGTCGGATAATCGCACTCGCACCCATGATACGCTGGAAGATGATTCTAATGATACATCAATGTGAGTATTTAAATTCAGTCTTTATATGAGAATCAAAATGAACTCCATAAAAATGGCGCCATTTTCAAGTTCATGGCATCATTCCATAAAAATGGCGCAGTTTCCAAGTCCATGGCGCCACTCTATGAAAATGGCACAGTTTCCAAATCCATGGCATTATTCCATCAAAATGGCGCCAGTTTGGAGTCCATGGCGCCACTCCAGAAAAATGGCACCACTTTCAAGTCCATGGTGCCATTCCATAAAAATGGCACAATTTTGGTGTCCATGGCACCACTCCATAAAAATGGCGCAATTTTGGAGTCCATGGCGGAAAAAAACTTGAAAAAAAAATCTGAAAAAAAATCTTGAAAAAAAATTTTAAAAAAAAATCTGAAAAAATTTGTAATAAAATTTAGAAAAATTGAGGAAAAAAAATATTAAAAAAATTATAAAATGTAAAAAAAAAATTGAAAAAAAATATTACAAAAATATTAAAAAGTAATAATAAAAATGTATATAAAAAAAATTGAAACTAAAAATTTGAGAGAAAAAAATAATAAAAAATAATAATAAAAATTATAAAAAAATTTTGAAATTTTTTTTTAAAAATTAAAAAAAAACTGACAGAAAATTAGAAATTGAAAAAAAAACTTTTAAAAAGACTATGGCGCCACTCCATAAAAATGGCGCCGTTTCCTAGTCCATGGCGCCACTCCATAGAAATGGCGCCGTTTCTGAGTCCATGGCGCCACTCCATAAAAATGGCAATATTTTGGAGTCCATGCCGCCACTCCATAAAAATGGCGCCATTTTTGAGTCCATGGCGCCACTCCATAAAAATGGCGCAGTTTCCAAGTCCATGGCACCACTCCATAAAAATGGCGCAGTTTCCAAGTCCATGGCGCCACTCCATAAAAATGGCGCCATTTTCGAGTTCATGGCGCCACTCCATAAAAATGGCACCGTTTCCTAGTCCGTGGCGCCACTCCATAAAAATGGCGCCATTTCCTAGTCCATGGCGCCACTCCATAAAAATGGCGCCATTTCCTAGTCCATGGCGCCACTCCATAAAAATAGCGCCATTTCCGAATCCATGGCGCCACTCCATAAAAATGGCGCCATTTCCTAGTCCATGGCGCCACTCCATAAAAATGGCGCCATTTCCTAATCCATGGCGCCACTCCATAAAAATGGCGCCATTTCCTAGTCCATGGCGCCACTCCATAAAAATGGCGCCGTTTCCTAATCCATGGCGCCACTCCATAAAAATGGCGCCGTTTCCTAGTCCATGGCGCCACTCCATAAAAATGGCGCCATTTCCTAGTCCATGGCGCCACTCCATAAAAATGGCGCCATTTCCGAATCCATGGCGCCACTCCATAAAAATGGCGCCGTTTCCTAGTCCATGGCGCCACTACATAAAAATGGCGCCGTTTCCTAGTCCATGGCGCCACTCCATAAAAATGGCGCCATTTCCTAGTCCATGGCGCCACTCCATAAAAATGGCGCCGTTTCCTAGTCCGTGGCGCCATCCCATAAGAAGCCACCCTATAAAAATGGTGTCATTTGAGAGTAAATCTATGAGTGGACATACCGACATTCGGACAAAGATTTTTTGGAGATACCGACATTCGGAAAAAGTTTTTTTGGAGATAACGAGTTTCGAGTGATTTTTTCAAAAAACAGGTTCAGATTTCTATACCGTAATTCGGATGATTTTTCCAATTTTGTATGGGGTTTTAGACAAATCAGTGCAATTCTATACCGTAATTCGGAAATAGATTTCTGGCAGTGGAGATACCGAGTTTCGAGTGAAATAAATGTTGGCATTTTGTGGACATACCGAGATTCGAGTGAAATTTCATCAATTTCAGGGTGGACATACCGACATTCGGATGATTTTTTTCAGTTTTTTCAAAAATTGGTGTCTCTGTATCTCGGGAACGGAGTGAGATATTGAGGAAAAAAAAATTCTATAATGAACAAATATATATGCATATATCAGATCTGCACCTAACTCATTTTTTGTCATTTTGGTCCTTACCGACATACGGAACTAGATGCCTCAATTGTGGTCTCTGCAATGTCCCATCATGGCTCTGCACTGGCTGAAATCTTGCAAGTCGCTGATTACAGTCTTTCCATCAAGTGAAGCCACGGTTCCTTCTTCCATGTAGAAGTTACTGACGACATTTTCTTTGTCATGACAACACCATGAATATTCCACATTCAAGGTTTGATTGGTTGTCCACACTCTGGGCTCCATTTCCACCAAAGGTGTTCCTCTGAACATCTTGTGAATTCTTGCATAGTTACAGGCTACCACGCCAACTTGCTGGTATCTCTCAAAATTGCCTGTAATGCCTTTCGCTCCCCAGAAACTGGTGTGTGTGATGATCTCTTTGATTCTGATGTAGCATCTGTATGCCTTTTCTTTCTGTGGAATCTGTCTCTGTGCGTAAAGTGTAACTTTCATTGCCTTGACAAAATTCCTTGGTGGGATATGGCACTGCACTTCTTCAGGAACTGTAAGCGCATGTCCATGCCTCCCACTGGTACAAATTTGGTACTTCTGGCTTTGTGAACTGATCACCTGTTCCACAGGATGATCCTTGATTGCGTCTTTGAATCTCTCATAAGTCTGCATTCCTCTGACAGATTTTGGTGGCCATTCTGAAGGCAAAGGCGGCAATCCATGATGCGCTGCCAATGATGGTGGCCTTACTGTCGAGGTTTCTAGAACGTATGTTCTGGAAAATACTTCGCTGTAAGCCTTGCCGGCTTCTCTCAGCGTTGCTGACTCTGACATGCCTGTCAGCATCAACACCATACACAGCATTCCAATCACCAGACTGCTGGTGGTTGCCGTGGTTTTCCCTGTTGCACTCCTCAGGACTCTATCCGATGCTGAGTTCCTCTGAGTAGGGTTTGGTACAGAGTCTCTGTTCGAGCTCTGATTTCTGACATGTTTCTGGACAATTGCTGGGTCCAGTAAATCCACTTTGACTGTCACTGCTGTCTCTGGGATATCCATTGTCTTTGAATTGATTTCCAGCGGATACAATTGATTGAGTGGTCTGCTGACCACATTTCTGTTGGCAGTTCTGACTTTTGCTGAGCGAATCTGTCCATCTTTGCTGGGCTCTAACTGCTCGATGCGACCCATCCTCCATGCACCTCTGGGCATGTTCTCTTCATAAATCAGCACAACTTCATTCACTTTGGGTTCTTGAGTCGCTGTCAATCTGCCATGTTTGTGCGTCACCTGAGTTCTTTCCCTCAAGCTTGGGATATACTCTTGATGCCACAAGTCCCAGAACTTATCCAAAGTTTGCTGGGTTGTCTCCCAATATTTCTGCAGTTTCGCTGCGTTATCCATTCTGGGCACAAATTCTCCATCTTTGTCTGTGTCAAACTGTGGTGCTCCAATCTGACCTTCCCCTGTCAGGAAGTCTTTTGGCGTCAGCACTCTGAGGCTCTTTACATCACCATAGATGTAAGAGATTGGCCTGCTGTTGATCACTGCCTCGACTTCTGGCAGAAGTGTCAACAATTCTTGCAGGGTCAACATTCTGTGCCCCACAGCTGCCTTGAAATGTTTCTTGGTGATGCCCACCATTCTCTCATAGACTCCTCCTTGCCATGGTGCCATAGGAGTTGTCATGTTCCACTGGATTTGTTGCTGCGAGCAGTATGTCTGTACTGCTCCACTTTTGACCATTTCTGACCATTCCTTTCCAGTATTGATGGCCTTGTCAGTGCTTGTGCTGAGCACTTTCTCTGTCAATTTGAATTGCGTCGCATTGTCTGAAATAACTGCTTCAGGCTTTCCACGCCTGGCGATGAATCTCCTGATTGCGTTCAGGAATTCTTGTGCTGTCATGTCCAGCACACTTTCCAGGTGAACTGCACGTGTCACCATGCATGTGAACAAACAGATCCACATTTTCCTGTGATCTTTGTCCACCTTGTACCAAACTGGTCCCAAATAATCCAAGCCCGTGTACTGGAACGGTCTGGCTCTCTGAACTCTAGTTTCTGGTAAATCTGGCATTGGTGGAAGCTGGTACGGCTTCGCTCCCAATTTCTTACAGGTTGGGCAGGTTCTGGTCACATTGTAGATCACCCGTCTGCCCTGTGTAATCCAGTACTTTTGTCTGATCGCTGCCAATGTGTGTTGCACTCCTGCGTGCATCAACTTCTCATGCTGGTCTCTGACGATCAGCTGAGTCACTGTAGCCGTTGCTGGCAACAGTATGAGTGGCACTGTGACCTCCTGTGGGTCTGTATGCTCCATTCTGCCGTGGCACTTCAGGATTCCATCCTGATGCATTTGCACATTGAGCCATTTGATCAACTGCTGGTCTGCAGCTATTTTCTTGCCATTCTGGCTGCCTTTGTTGTGGCCTGTTGCCAGAATCTCTGCCACTCCTTTGTAATGATTATGTTGTGTCACTTTGATCCAATATTTCAACGCAATCTTTCTTTCTTCAATACTGATGATTCCCTGTGGTTTCATTGTACCACAGATACTTTCCATAATTTCTGATAATCCATTCTGACTGTCATTTTTGCTGCGCTTTTTGTGCATCTGCCGCACAAATCTCATCACGTATACTGTTGAATCCAGTAACTTTGTCAGTGATGAGAATCTTTGTATCTCAATTCCCAATGGGTTGCTTTGCTTGCTTTCATCAGCTTGCACATTGCTGGCATCTGGGTCACTGACCACTTGCTGTGTGGCGCCCAGGTAAATTGGACTGGCTTTTGGGAACTTGAGCTCTTCTTTCTTGATTTCTGCCATTACTTCTGGCGTAACTGGCTCCACTTTCAGCTCTGGCCACTCTCCAGTCATTAGCCATTCTGGTCCCTTCCACCACAGGTTACTGCCTTCCAACTCTGACATATTCATGCCTCTTGTGGCCATGTCAGCTGGGTTTTCCAGTCCTGTGATGTGTCTGATGTGCATGTTCTCTGTCTCACTCTGAATTTTCCTGATTTCATCCAATCTGTTCTTGACAAAACATGCCAGTGGCTTCGCTGTTGTCAGCCACTTCAGACAACAGGTTGAATCTGACCATACAACTGTTTGACTGAATTTGACGTCCTTGAGCTCTTTGTGAATAAACTTTGACATTCTGCTGCCGATCAACATTGCTAACAATTCCAGCCGTGGAATTGTCACTTCTGGTTTCTTTGGAGCGAGTCTCAATCTGGAGTACAGCAGGCTTGACGTGCCGCTGTCATTTTCTGTTTTCTGGCATATGTATGCCGCTGCGCTGTATGCCATTGCTGAGGCATCAACGAAAATGTGCAGTTGTGCATTTGCACCACTCTGATAATTCAAATTTCTGTTGAACTTGATCTGTCCAACTTTGAGCAATTCTGTCTCCAATTGTTGCCAAATTGCTGTCTGTTCTTCAGACAGGGGAGTATCCCACTCTTTGGCACTTGGTCCTGAATGCCATAATGTCTGCAAAAATCTCTTTGCTGGCAGTAGGACAGGACTGACGAGTCCCATTGGATCAAAACATCCCGCAGTCACCTTTGCAACTGTCCTTTTCATGGGAAGTTTGATTTTCTGGTCAGTTTCTGATAATTGTGATTGCTGAACTGTCTTTGGCGTTTTCAGCCACATCTGGTCGCTCTCTGTGTCCCATTTCATTCCTAGGACTGTTGTGACAATTTCCTTGGCCACATCTGACTCTGCCAATTGCCAAGTAAAGCTCTTATTGTTGCTGTTCCATTCTCTCAGATTCATCTGTGCCTCTGTGAACAGCACTTTGGATTCCTGGTACAATTCGATTGCTTTCTGCTCTGTGTCCACACTGAGGATCAAATTATCCACATACAGATTTTCATCGATCAATTTTGCATTCTCTGTGCCAGCTTGATTCAGGTGGTATCTGACTGTCAGCGCCAGCAGCGCTGGGCTGCAGATTATACCAAATGGTACTCTGGCAAATCTGTAAATCTGAATGTTGTCCTCCATGGATGGTTTCGTGGGATCCTTGTACCACAGAAATCTTGTCACATCTCTGTCACTGTCCTGCAGACTAATCTGCAAAAACGCTTTCTCTATGTCTGCGACCAGGGCGATTCCATGCAACCGGAATCGCATCAGCATCCCTACCAGCTGTGGTAGTATCACTGGACCGCGATACATGCACTCATTCAAGCTTGGCATGCTTGGCGGTTTTGCTGAGGCATCATATACCTCTCTGACCTTTGTGGTAGTTTTCTCTGGCGTTATCACTGGTTGATGAGGCAAAATATGGAACTTTCTGCCATCCATAATATCCTCTTGAACTTTTTCAATCACTCCTTGCTCCTCTTGCGCTTTCATGATTGCCTGAATTTTCTCTAGTAATTCTGGGTCTCTCTTGAGCCTGTTGGTGAGGTATCTGAACCTTTTGAACACCATTGCTTTGTTGTCTGGAAGTTCATGTAAATTCGGTTTGTACATGAACTTTACAGAGTACCGTCCATCTGGGTTTCTCTGTACACTCTCATTGAATTGCTTTATGGCCTCATCATCCTCGACGAGGTCTGGCTGGTCCATTATGCCAATGGTATCCAGTCTATCCATGTCTTTGACATTTGGTACAGGAGCAATTGACAACGGTGCTTCCTCGTACCACTTTTCTCTCTGAATTTGATGCACAATTGTGTTGACCACCACCGGATATGCACCATCCGTGGTCCATTGATTTCTGTTGCTCGTCAGCTGCCCACCTCCCATCAGCAATCCCAATTCTGATGGAATGACATACAATCCTGACGGAAGTCTGGTGGTGCTGGTGTTTCTGGACATCAAGTCCCAGAAATAATTCAAGCCCACTATAATGTCTGGCTTGAACTTGCACTCTGTCCCTTTTTCCTTTGGAATTCTGTCTGCAAAGTAACTCTCATCCGGGAAGTACTTCTGCAGGTACTTTTCATCCTGTTCTAACACAGGCACTTTGACTTGTTCTGTGGTCAACGTCGGGACCACATCAGCCACCATATCAACTTTCTGGCCATTTCTGAGCCGCATTCTGAATTCCACTTGCTGTACTACTTTATAGTGCGGCTTTTCATTTCCGAATGTGTACACCTGGATGTGGTGTTCACCTGTACTCTTCAAATTGAGTTTCTTGGCCACTTTCTCTGACATATACGTTCCCTGGGATCCTGTGTCCAGGAACGCTTGAATCTGTAGTGGTGGCTGTTCAGGCTCCATCTCTGTATCCATTTCTGAAGCCTCAATCACGGTTCTGGCTGTCATCAACATTGACATATTCCTGTTTACTGACAGGTTCACTGACGTATTCTGTTGCTTTGTATTTGGTTCTGTAACCACTGTGCTGGATATGGTTTCTGTCTCTACCATTTCTGGTCCAGCTTCTTCCACAGTGACACAATTCACTGTGGCCTTTCTCTGTTGGCTCTGTGCTGGTCGACCGGCCGTCGGCACAGACTTTCTGCCATTGTTTGCTGATTGCTGGCCATTCTGTTGACCATTTGCTTTGAATGCTGGAATTTGCCGTCCAGCGTTTCCATTGCTATTGTCACCAAATTTCTCTGGGCACACTGCAGTGTGGTGCCTATTGGACTTGCAATAGAAGCAACTTCTCGTAAATTGACATCGATTCATGTAATGCCCTTTCTGCAGGCATCTCAGGCATCGCTCTGCCTTTGACAAAATAACTCTCCTTTCTCTGGCAGTTTTGAACTTTGGACACTTATCATTAAAGTGTAATTGCTGTGTGTCATTGCAGAACACACACGGCCTCCCAGGATTCATGAATCCAGCCTGTGGTGCACTCTGACCATTCTGGATCACAGACATGCTCCCTGTGCTGGTCCTTGGGTTCTCTGGCCCTCTGAATCGATTCCCATTGCCTTGGAACCGATTATTGAATTGCTGTGCACGTGGATTACTCCCAAATCCCTGGCGCGATTGCTGAACTGGTGCCTCAGTTTGCTGTGCGTGCTGTACAGCCTCACTGAGCGCTAGCTGCTTGCCAAACAGCTTTCTGAATATCTCCACCGTCAAGGCTTCCTCAGTTCCTTGTTCCTTCTGGATTTCTCTGAGAACCTCGGGTGGCACTTTCTGTTGCAGCTGGCTCAACAGCATTGGATGTTCCACTGATTCACCCAGTGACTCCAACTGCTGGAGCAGCCTTTCAATTGCATCAAACAAAATTCTCATATCCTGACAGGTATTCCTGGCCTGTCGCAGCTTCATGATATTACTCATCAGCGTGTTTCTGACCACAACTGGCTGGTCATATCTCTTCTTGAGCATTGCAATTGCGGGTGCATAATTCTCTGCGGTCACACTCAATCCACTGATCATGCCAAATGCTGAGCTTTTCAGCAAGCTCCTCAAGTATGAGAACTTGGAAATGTCCTCCAAATCTGTCCGATTGTGAATGTGGGATTCGAACATTTGCCACCATGATCGAAATTTGACAATTTCCCCAGTAAACTGTTCCACTTCCAGTTTTTGCAATTTGACGCTTTTTGCTGTGGTTGCATTGGTTGAACTGGCTCCCTGAACAGCTCCCTGAGCTGTCAAAGCCATCTGGGCAGCCATCTGCTGTATGAATGCTGTATTGACTTCATACATGGTATTTCCGCTCTGTTGCTGGATCATGTCTTGCAACTCTTCGATGTACACATTCATGGCTACTACTTTCTGTGTCACCAAGTCTGACATATTTGCATATTCCTCATATGAGTCTTGGTATATCTTCTGTTCTTGTTCCATCTGGTCGGGTTCGTCAATGTCCTTGACGATATCCCTCCATGCGTCAAATTGAGTTCTCACTGCAGTCATTGCACTTTCCAATTTTGCACCCTCCTGTTTGATAGATGCAATCACTCTTCTCATCTCTGTTCTCTTATCATCCTTTGATGCTTCCGCAAATAGTTCCAGGTCATATTTGGCAAATTCTCTTGCCAATCTACTTTCCACCCTGTGCTTTGCTGGCCCCAGGGTCTTTCTGATGTGACCCGTTGGCGAAACCATTTTTGCTGATGAATTTTCCTTCACTGTTTCTCTTTATAGTGCGTCTCCTCTGACGCCTGTGACGCTTCTCTGCGTCTTTCTGTGTAGTGCTCTGTGCACCACGGATTTGTTCTGCCACGCACAATACCAATGCAGTCCTACAGGCCCCTGACGTGTTTTCACGCGTTGACCTTTACTGCACCGGCACCAGGTGTGTTCCTAAAGCCCCTGACGTGATTGTTCACACGCGTTGACTTCAACACACCGGTCAAATCCACCTGGACAATAAATCAGTTATTTGCCCAGCAGTGTGCGCCCAAAGAGGGTCCGTACACACTCTTTCTGAGCGCTCTGGCGCTCTTTCTGGCACGCCTATGTGCCTTGTGACCACGCCGGCCACTTGCTTTCCTGAGCGGCTCCTGTGCCGCTGTGCGCAGTGCTGCGCTTGCCGTGTCACCTGTGACACGTTTCTGTGCACTCTGGTGCACTTTCTGATTCTGGGCAGTGTTTCTGTACACTGCTCTGCAATTGCGCCTGTGCAATGCAGTATTCTGGCACTTTTGTGCTGTCTGATCTGATGGTACCGAGCAGGCACAGCGTGTATATTTGATGGGAGCTCCGCAAAGCCCCTACACGCTACCAAGTATCCTAATACTTGGTTTTCAAATCCACTCTCTGTCAGCTACAGCCCTCTGTCAGCTACAGCCCTTTGTACACTGATACCCCTACTTTTGCACTTCCGAGGTATGAGTCCACTCTTACCCAGTGGAGCGAGGGACCTCCGCGAATGCCCAAAAAACAGCCCTTTGACTAGCGTGGCTCTGTGGCGATCCTGTCTCCGTCAGGTCACCCTCCCTTGGCATAGGAAGGACGTGCGAACGGTCACTGGCGTCCGGATGTCCAGGAGCGTCCAGCGAAAGTTTGACCACCGTCCGACAATGACTCCTTGTCAAATGCCGGTGCCGCCCAGCGTCTAGCACCTTGCCAAAACACTGGTGAAAGCTGCCTGAAATCCTGACAGGCTTGTCAGAACTCCAGTGTCCTCCGCGCGTGAGCGTAGAATCGCTCCCAGGATGTAGACAGGAGTGCCGTGACTTTGGCACAATGCTGTCTGCAAATCAACAGCCAACGCTCAGCCAAGGCCAAATTGATGTTCAGCAGGACTTTTGAAGTTCTGCCAACTGCCGCACAATGTTCGTTCCGGCTTGGTGATAGCACAATGTCATGCAATCACCCTGCTCGCTGCGCCATGTGTTGAAGCCACCGAAGTCAGCGTCTTCTACCACCGAATCCGGCAACTCCAAGACCGTAGTGAGAAACGGCCTTTAGAGTGGTTGATTTCCCGTTGTAGCCGAACGTCCACTTGTCGACAGCCAAGTTGAGTTTATTTCGTGGTTGTGTGTTGAGAGGGGTTCGAAATTGTTTCAGGTACCTTATTTGATCAGATACAGCCAAATATAAAAGCGCAAAGCCTAGCGAGCTTCCTAGTCGAAGTTTCTATCGCTAGCTTATTTTCGTTCAGAAGCTTGGGGTCAGAAGACTGAAGTAAAAACTTCCAAAGTAGCTAAGACACGGAAATCATGTATAGAAAAACAGCTACAGTAATTTCCTAATACAAATGCACAAATAAACCACAAATATAACAATAAGACACATTTGACCGAAACAGTTGGCTTATTCTATGCGTGCATACATTCAGATAATTATGGTAAAGAAATACCAGGTACAAATTGGGCTAATGGAAAAACTATTAATCTTGAGAGGCGCGAAGTCGGCAAACTCGGCCGATTTACTAATTTGCTTCAATTTGTCAGAAAACATTGACGCACATTGGAACTAATATAATAGGGTTTGAAAACTGTAAATAGTAGTGCAAATGTTCCTAATGACGTAAATAGAGCAAAGTATACTCGATATAATAATAATAATCACTTCCTGGAAACGTATATTTCATAATGGATAAATTGGGACTTATTCAAGTAAATGGGTAAAATAATTGAGCAGGGTTTGTAATATATTATGCCTACGCGAAGGGCTTCGTAAATACGTATAGTAAATGCTAGTTGCACACAGGGCACTATTTCTCTATTAGGACGCTGGCCTAAGTAAATATGTAGCACATAAATATTTACAAGATTTGACTTTCCCAAATTGCAAGTAAACCATGTAAATGTATATATAATAACGATCAGAAAATTACGGCGAGTTGAATGAGCCTAATTTCATGTTAATACACCTAACAATAACTTATTTGACCTTTTAACCTAAATATTCCACATAAACATATCAATAACTTACAACACACTTTCCTAATTGAATATTCTCCATGGGTAAATAATATAGTGCAGGAAATACAATTTGCGTGGTAAAGTAATATAGTGCATAAAATGTAAATTAGTGCAAATGCGTAAATGCGCAAATATGAGCCTAATTATCAATTCTCTGTATTTCTTTATCCATCCATTTTGCCACGGTCAGCACACGGCTACGCGTAGTTTCAGGGCGGGTAAAATTGCGCGCGGCATGTGGTACGTGTGCTGCAGCGGGTTCAGAAGACGACGGCAATAGATCATGGGTTTCGGATGGGAATTCTGGTGGTGACCCGAATCGGTGTCCTCTGATTTCGGGCGGGTTGGCGTCCAGAACCGTATGCGGCCCAGCTGTGGCTGCATTTTCATTGCGGCGGTAGAATGATCTCATGCCATCGATGTCGAGCGATTGCCGCTGCAATTCAATGTGGTTGCCGCATAGAATTTTGTATTTTGGGGGCGCGAAATAATGTAGGGAACAGAAGCGCTGCAAAAAATGTCTCTCGCGAACCGATGAAAAAATGGTCGTTTCGGTCTGTGTGGCCCTGCTCGTTATTGGAACACGTCGTGCATGTAGACAAAGATTTTCTAACTCGCGTGTGGCTTCAGCGAGGGCGTCCGCTTGTTCGTTCGCCAAACGATGTGCAGCTTGTAGTTCCGTGTGAAGGCGATCGCATTCCACCTGATTATTCTGTCAACGATCATGTCAGGCAAACGCCACAGCAATGAATCCGGCAACATCTAAACAGAACAGACTTTGAAACCGGTGACAGTGCGATGGCGTTCTTCGGCATTGTCGCGGACTTGAACGAAGTCCTCATGGAGGCGCGCATACCGATTGCACATCGTTGTCATGTCCTATGGAAAAAATTATACATTCAGCAAGAGTAGAGTAGCTGAGTTGAAAGATTGAATAATTGAAATTGATTGAAATTGAAATAGATTGAAATTAATTTCGTCATTTTTTAATTTGACTTTGTATTTGAGAAGGAGATCGATATGTTAAAAATAGTTTTGGTAACATTTACACGGATAATTAAGAAATGTTACATTAGCACAAAAAATTCTGCACTTGCACGGGTAGCCGCGAACAAACTGCAGTGCGTCAAATATTTCCGCAGTGCGTCAACCAGAACATGGAATATTTAGGATGCACAGAACCTGATTTGTCTGCTGGCAGTAATTACAGGAGTCGTATTGGCGGCCACTGGTTGAAGGCGTTGTCGTGGTAGCTGGCGTCGCTTCTTCGGGTGGGCTTTCCATGTGCTCTGCCGTGTGATTACTGCGGTCGTCATTCTCGGGGTCTTCATTGACATTGACGCTGAGAGTTGAAGAGGCAGCCGAGACCGGTGTGAGGGGTGGCGTGTTTTTTCCATCTTTTACCGCGGTAACAACACTCAGAAGTACGGCGCAGACAAAAAACACTTTTTTGAGGTGCATAATGGCAAACGGGTCGGAAAAAAGTGTCAACTGAGTGTGTGTGCTGCCACGCCGCGCGTGCGTCATTTTTAAAGCGAACTGGGGAAGTTAAATAATGTAGAAATAGTTGTGATAACAGGAAACCAGTAGAATAGTGAAAACAGCTATAATTACAGAGAATTTAGCTTCCAACAAAACCGGTGCGGTATTTTTCGCACCGCTTCATCAAATTGAACAAAAATGGCTGGTCCAATGACGTCTACAACTGCAAATGGTCCCGAAAATTTTGGTAAAGAATGATCTGTAGTCAGATTTTTTATCATTACAGAATCGCCAGGTGCAATGATGGTGTGGCTGTGTTTTTTTTCAAAATACTGTTGATATAAAAGTCTATTTTTGTCGCTGTGCGTTTTGGCGAGCATGCGAACAGCTTGTACGTCCAGTTTTTTGGCAGAGGCAAACAGCAGGTTCCAGTGTGGAAGGTAGCCGTAAACCAAAAAGAATGGACAGCACTGGGTATTTCTATTGAAAGCCATGTTGTGTTTCAGAATGATAATTGGCAGCATATCCCTCCACGGCAAGGCCGGCAATTCTTTTTTCGTTATGGCGTGTGGTTCACGAATTCTTCCGTTTACAGTTTCTACCATGCCATTTGCTGCAGGATTATGAGAGAGTGTTGGAGAATGAGTTGTGCCATATTGCTCGCACAACATGCGAAAACTTGAATTGACATATTCGGTCCCCTGGTCCGTGACTACCAGCCGGGGAGCGCCGTAAACCAAAAATAACTTCGTTAGAACTGCTCGTGACACTGCGGTAGCTGTCAATGACGTGACGGGAGTAGCTACTACATATCTAGTTAGTGCGTCAACCATCACGATGACTTTGGATTTTGGGTTGTCATGCTCAAACTGCATGGAGTCGATATGAACTATTTCAAACGGCTGGCTGGGCGTTGCGACGACACCTAACGGCCCAGGGTGCAGTCGATGCTTTTTGCATTGCAGGCATGAGACACATTCCGAACAGTACTGGACAATATCATCATGCATTTTTGGCCACGCAAAATACTGGCAGAGTAGGTCCAATGTACGCTTTTTACCGCCATGGCTTGCATATACGCCCATGTGCGCTTGAGACAGGCAGGCTTGTTGCCATGGTTTCGGTGGCCAGATGGCAAAATCATTGTGTGAATTTGCCGATCTATGGAATAAAACATCATCAATTAACATAGCATCAGGCTGACAATCGGGTTGTGTTTTTATTTGAGAAATTATTGTTGATAACTCAGGATCTGCGCGCTGGATTTTGCCCCAATCAATATCTGGTGACACGGAAATTGTTTTTGATTGGTGTGTGGGGTCAGTCAAAGTCACCCCTTTAACAGTAGAGACCGCGGCATACCCCTTCACCAATTTAGTACCCTCAGCCAGCTCTTCAACACCGAATTCTGGCTCCAAAATGGGATTTCTAGATAGGGCATCTGCCACCTGATTCAAGTCACCCGAGCGATGTTTGAAATGAGTTATTTTATCAATTACGAAGATTGACCAACGTTCCAATTTACTGTGATGCGGCGTCTTAAGGGCTTGTTCTATCCCTGAATTGTCTGTGATTACCACTAAATTTTGCCCTTCGACAAAATCGGCTAGTCGGCGCACCGCCCAAGCGATGCAAAGCGCTTCCAGCTCGGCGGCGGAAAAACTGCTGTGCGGATGCGAAAGTCGTTTCGAAATGAATGAAATTGGATGCAATTCATGCTGGTCATTGTATTGAGACAGCACGGCACCCAATCCTAAAGCACTCGCATCTGTTTCCAGGTAAAAAGGCCGTCCATCGCGAATAGGATGGACTAATACTGGCGGGCTTGCTAGGCAGTATTTTAAAGTACTCCAAGAATCCAACATTTCCTCGGTCCACGTGAATGGTGTATCTCCATGTTTCGGTATACGCCCTTTCAACTCAGCATAGAGCGGCGCAGAAATGCGGCTGTAGTTCGGGATAAAATGAGAATAGTACACACATTTTCCAAGAAAACGCCTCAAATCTTGTTTTGTGTGGACTTTAGGTAGTGCCATCATGGCTTCCACTCTGGACGGCGCTGGCGCAATACCATCTGCGGAAATTTGGTGTCCTAGGTATTTTAGCGTGGAAGCGAATATATTGCATTTTTTTGGTTGCATGCGCAAATTTGCCCAGCGTAATCGCGCGAATAGTCTCCGCAAATGCCCGAGATGTTCGTCGACATCGTCACTACAGCAAAGGACGTCGTCAATGTATGCGCGGATCCATGCGCGCGACAAATTCTCGTTTAAATTGACCAGCATCAAGGTGATAAGGCGCATGAAAGTCGCACCTGCGTTGCAGGTACCGAACGGCATTCTTGTATATCGGAACTGCCCGAGGCTACAAACGAAGGAAGTCCGCTCACGGGACTCTTCGTTAGCCAGTGGCACATTGTAGTAGCCGTGCCTGATGTCAATGGCTGTGAAAACTTTGCGTCCAGCAAATTCAGCCAGCAATTCTCCAATCCGGGGCAACGGGTAGCTGTCGATCTTAGTTATTAAATTAACTAATTTAAAATCGACGCAAAAACGCCAATCATTTGCCCCTTTGGGTGCTATGGTGATCGGAGATGCCCATGGCCCATCTGAGTGTTCAATTATACCTTCCTGTAGCATTGAATTTATTGTCTTATTTATAAATTCGCGCTTGTGTGCCGGCTCATAGCGTGGCGCTTGTTTGATGGGTGGGTGATTTGGATCTGTGACGATCGCATGTGAAATCAAAGGCGTGCAGCCGACGTCATACTCATGGCAAGCAAAAATGTCATGAAATTCGGCCAGAAGCGCATGAAATCTTTTCGATTGTTCCGCTGTGAGCGGAATGCGGTTAGTTGTGGGTAGATTGTCAATTATGAATTTGACCCGCTCTTCTTTTGTCATTTCTGGAATTGTGTTATTGCTAGAAGCGTCTGGTGGAACGGGCAGCACGACTGCTTTAGCGCACATGACATCCGTGGGTTGCCGATTCACGGGTTCTCCACCAAACAGCGCATGTAAATCAGGTCGGCCGAATAATTTTGAGATTTGTTTCCCAGGGCGGAAAAGTTTCGTGTTTTCAATCAACGAAACTTCCGCCACAATGGTTCCTGTTTTTAAATCTACAGGTGTGTCTGAATTGTTGAAAAATGTCAAATGAACAGCGGAGTTTGTATTGGCAGGTACTGTAGTATTATATAGTTGCAGATCATGATTTTCTAGTAAATCTACGTTGCTGTATAACAGTGTGCACTGCTGCCAATGCATTTTATCTGTTTGTTCGGGCTGTCGTGGTGTGGCCACAATTGCTTGAGCCGAGCTGCGCGCTGGGACATATAGATGCTTTGTAATTGCTACTGATTTCTGCATGCATTGTTTGAATCTGTGTTGAAGGAGGTCAAATTGTTCTTGTACTTGGCTATCTGCTGTCGGAGTGATTTCCATGTTTTTTTCCAATGCTAATGGCACAAGCCAGGACATTTTCAAGAACGACATAATGTCTGTGCCGACAAGTATCTCTTTCATCGCGGCAGTGTCCATATTAATTAGACAAATGACGAGCACTTTTCTTAGTACATGATCGATTGGTGAGACATGTTCAATGAATAACGGCATTTCATACATTGTGCCGGCCGCCGTTTTACCATTCAGCATGAAAACCTCAATGTTCATTGGGCGCAAGTACTTATCAATGTCCAAACCCGTTTTCTTTGAGATTTCTTGTAGCAATGTGATTGGAACTATAGTCCTCGTGCAACCAGTATCTAGAATTACTTTACACGGCACATGTTCAATTGCTGCCGACGCATAAATTTGCATGCCATTTCCTTTTTCTACGCGGATGGCTAGGCGTTGATTATTGCCCAAGCATGTGCGTGCAAGTGGTTGATCAACTTTTTCAATTCCAAATTCATTTTCACTAGTAGTCAAAGAATCACAATCGGATACAGGGTCATCAAATTTCGCACCATCATTGTCACTTAAATCAATCTCCCTGTACAGAAGAGGCGTCGGGGGCGAAAATGCGCTCGAAAAATTGCATGACGCGTTGCTCGTCATCCCACTCGGCATCTGTGTTGGAAAACATTTGTGTAATTGGTGCCAATACATGCGCTCCCAATCGCTGGACACACCAGGGCTGGCATTTAGGTTGGCCGCCAGACAATGTTTGAATTCATTGCATAGTAAGTCCAATCGGTCAAATGATTGACTCGGCGTAGCTGTTGATTCGCCATTGTAGTCTTCTTGGTCTGCTTCTGTTGGTACATGCCCAATTTTGGCTTGTATCATTGGCTTAGGAGCTGCCGCGTTTGATGTGTGTTGAGGGCCATATCGCCGGACTTGGCCATAACCCTCAGAGCGCGGTGCAATTGAATTCACATCGATTGCTTGCACTGTGGATTCACGTTGGTTTACTCGGCATTGGCTGACACGGTGTCCGGCATGGTTAGGCCTGGGGCACCAGGGGTCCAGTGCATTATCCGAAATAATTTTCTTCACTGAAAATCGACTATTTGGCGTGCGGAATTGGGTGTTATTGTTACCACCGGTGCGAGTGGTTCCGGAAGTTGGCTGGGGCTGTTTTTTGACAGTCAGGAAATATTCTTCCAACATTTGTATTGTCTGAATTAGCGGGGTGACCTTCAAATTTGCTGAATTGCGAAAATTCGCAACAACGTATTTGTCATACCGCGACTCATCAAACTTGTTCCAAATTTTCATAGCAATTATTTTATCAATCAGCTTTCGATCATACGCGACTGATTCCCGATAATCCGACGGCATTTTTGCCAATAACCTCAGATAAAAATCAAGGAAGGATTCGTTGCGCAGCATCGCAGCCGCTTCCCATTCAGAAATGTGTAAAGTTTCCTGGCATCTTTAAAAATTGCCTCTAGATCGGACATGACGCTGGCATAATTAACTAAATTTTCTGGGGTAGTGATTGTCGTCAGCACTCGATACGCGTCTCCTTTCAGCTTTGTGGTGAAGATTTCGACCCAAAATTGTTTCAATAAACTGGGGTCGGCCACAGACAGGCTGGCCATCTGCACCGTACGCTTCCAATCTGCAAAAGTCATGACATCTGATTTACCAGAAAAAATGGGAATTTTATCTAAAATTTGCGGCTTGGCTAGCATCCAATACTGCAACAAGTCCGCGCGGCCAACATGAGTAGTGGCACCCGGCAATGTGGCAAAATCCTTCAACATCCAAGGATCGTTCTGCGGTTGCGGGATAGTAAAATTGTTACGGCCACCGCCAACGTCTTGCGTTCCAGCCACGGGTGCATGAGCCTCTGCATGTTGAATCGTTGCCACTAGCGGCACGGCGGTATGAACATTCGAATTGGCTTGTGCGTGCGCCGGGGTAGAATTGCCGCCATCAAATAAACATTTTTCCGCCAATGGGGTAGAACTGGCTTGTAGCATAGATGCATGTTGTGACGCAGCAGTCTGATGTTCCTGTAATGCTCGGAAACGAGTTTGTAACGATGTAAAATCACGCATCAATTGCTCCGTGGTTTCGCCTTGAACGGACACGTTTTCTACCACGTTGACATGTCGCGCAGAAAGGTCTACAGTTGTGTCATGAAAATTTCGATTTACAGTTTCATTTCCGCCTCTGCCCCGATTTCCCTCCATTCCGAAAACTTCCAAAATGTAACAGTCAATGTCCTCACGTTCGAGAGTGCACACGGGGATTGGCGGAGCCATATACACCTTCACGTTTGTACGGCTAGCGTGACACGCTGGCATCGGCGATCTCGTTTTCATAAAATCATAAAATTCATTACCCGGAAAAGTACGCCTCATAGCGCCGGCGGCGGAAACTGCCGTCGACAAATCCAACGGAACGTCATCCGCTGGGACAGGAAAGTCGGCAGCCACTGCAACGCGATGCCCAGCGATACCTTCCTGCCACGGTTGACCCAGATCGGCCAATAGCTGCACGCTCTGCAGCTCATTGTTAGCTAGTACAGAATGCCGCTGGACACCACCTTGCTGGTGTCGCTGCCAATGCTGGCGCGAAGCGGCCAGTAGCTGCGCATCTTGCAGCTGTCGCATCTGCTCTGGGTGTAAACCCGTCTGCGGCAACACGTTCACCGGATGCGACCGAGTATGTCGCCCTGCCGGTGGAGTTGGCGGGTCTGCTGTCGACGTGGAGAACATAGTCGAACAGCCCAGCCAAATTAGCAAATAATAGCGGCTGGACAGCAAGCCCCCTGCGCAATTAAACATATGCTGGGTTTTTGGCGTAGTAAATTGTGACCAAGTCCCCAGCACGTCCACCAATGAAGAACTGTTCGAAGGTTGTTTGTGGCAAGTTTATTGCAGTCTGGAACTCTCCATGTGTACACTTATAGAACATTAAATAGCAATCGAAATGGAAGGCACCAAGTGTGCAAAACAAGGGATATCTCATCAGTTTTCAGGGTTATGTAGTGTCAAAATGGAGTGCATTATATATCAAATCAGTGCAATTAGAAACCCACAATGCATCATTTCACAATTTGAAAGTTGGCCCCAGGGATTCAATTTCAGGGTTATGGTAATGTACTGTCAGAATGGAGTGCATATTTCAAATCATTGTAATCAGTAACCCACAAATGCATCATATCACAATTTATATTTTTTAGCCCCAGGGGCCTCACTGAAGGATTATGGTAATGTTATTGTTAACTCCCATAAACTCAGCCCCTAATTTGGCAAACACCCATCAACTCATCAGTGCAATCAGAAACCCAAGAATGAATGATTGACAAATTGAAAGTTTTTGGTTCCAGAGGTTCATTTTCAGGGTTATGGTTATGTAGTTTTCAGGGTTATGTAGTGTCAAAATGGAGTGCATTATATATCAAATCAGTGCAATTAGAAACCCACAATGCATCATTTCACAATTTGAAAGTTGGCCCCAGGGATTCAATTTCAGGGTTATGGTAATGTACTGTCAGAATGGAGTGCATATTTCAAATCATTGTAATCAGTAACCCACAAATGCATCATATCACAATTTATATTTTTTAGCCCCAGGGGCCTCACTGAAGGATTATGGTAATGTTATTGTTAACTCCCATAAACTCAGCCCCTAATTTGGCAAACACCCATCAACTCATCAGTGCAATCAGAAACCCAAGAATGAATGATTGACAAATTGAAAGTTTTTGGTTCCAGAGGTTCATTTTCAGGGTTATGGTTATGTAGTTTTCAGGGTTATGTAGTGTCAAAATGGAGTGCATTATATATCAAATCAGTGCAATTAGAAACCCACAATGCATCATTTCACAATTTGAAAGTTTTGGCCCCAGGGATTCAATTTCAGGGTTATGGTAATGTACTGTCAGAATGGAGTGCATATTTCAAATCATTGTAATCAGTAACCCACAAATGCATCATATCACAATTTATATTTTTTAGCCCCGGGGGCCTCACTGAAGGATTATGGTAATGTTATTGTTAACTCCCATAAACTCAGCCCCAAATTTGGCAAACACCCATCAACTCAACTCCCATAAACTCAGCCTCTAATTTGTAAACTTGTGTCAACAGCCCCTTATTTTTAAACTTCTGTCAACTCAACCCTAATTTATAAACACCCATTAACTCAACCCTGAATTGAAAACTCAGCCCCTAAAAACTCAAGTTCACCCCCTATACATGTGCAATTGCATTCTTGGGAAGCAACTTTGCCATCTACTAACCCTGTTTGTCAAGATTGTAACGTGTTTGTAAAGGGCATTTTGTACTAATAAATAGTGACTGCATTGTGTGCAAAAACACACACGAATTGGGCAAAAAATGAGGCTGTGATTGTGCCCCTATCTTTTGCATTAGGCATCCTTTGCACGCAGTTCTCTCGAAAATATATAGGTTTAGAAATACCAACCTTTTAAAAATGTAAAAAGCCAGCCACCCCTAGTCACAAGTATGACCTGAAGTGCTTGCTTAATAATTTTTCACCTTATATAATTTGATTCATCCTGTTTTTATTTCATTACCTCATTTCAACTGTTGTGAGCCCCATTTAAAAAGATTATCAACCATGTTTGTGTCCAAATGGAAATACAATATGCCCCGCTGTACTAAAATATCAAAATATCGAAAATATCGAAATATCGATATCGAATATTGAGCATATTTTCATATCGAATATCAAATATCGAGGGTCCATATCGTATCGATATCGAATATTGACTTTCAGAAAAAATATCGAATATCGATATCAAAAAGTCATATCGTCCCAACCCTAGACTGGGGTTTCCGGACCGGGACCGGGACTGTCTTTTTTTAACTGTCGGGACCGGGATTGGGATTTGCCGAACCATTTACTGGGACCGCGGTCTCGTTTGAACCCTATTGGTAAACTCGGCAGACATGAAAGGAATCAGTGATTCGGCCCTTACGTACCAATTTTAAATTTTGTTAAAATTGTTAAGTTAATTTTGAATTTGAATGAATGTATTCGAATCGATTCATGGTAAATCTTATTCAATCCGATGTTTTATGCGAGAACAGGATAAACTGGACACGCATATTGTCATATGAAAGCAGATAACAAGGTATATTATTGTAACAGCCCGGACAAATTCCAACAAAAAAGTACGTATGTGTGCGTGCGATAGAACAAGGGAAGAACGACCCTGTACACTGGACACCACTAGCGAAATCTGGATCCTTTTGAAAATCTAAAAATTGCTCTGAATAACATAAAATGCTCACTATGTTCGTAATAATAAGAAATTATCGTATATTTATCAAGTGTAGATCTTAAATTCAAATTTCGACGGTGACGTTCACTTGTCTAATTGAAAAATTTGTTGATGGTCATCCCTACGCATGAAATACGAGTGTCAATAACAATAAAATTGGGTTAGAATGGCACTTGTACAAAAATTCGTTAGACCATTGACTCGCATAATGTCTGCCGAGTTT
>CAXIWS010000671.1:0-18095 GCA_964036195.1 Sphaerolaimus hirsutus | reverse complement strand
ATGGCCTTTATTTCCTCGGGTTTTGTCTCAGTCTTTTGCACAGAGGTGGCCAACTGTTCTAGCAGCGACGAGATGTTGTCGTGGCACTGTACCTGCAAAGGCACCGCGCATATTTTGGCCATAGTCTACACGCAGTGATCGAAATAGACAATAATTCCTAGATTAGTGTATCTCGTCTAGGGTGGCCGGAGTTTTTTTTCAAAACAACATGTTTTTTTAAACGCAAGCATCGAAACCATTTATAAAAAAATGACAGCAAAATTTTTGTACTTATGCTAGAGATGGCCGGGTTTTTTTCAAAGGTTTTTTGAATAAAAAAACGTTGTTTTTTAAACCTGACCATCGAAACCGTTTTTTAAAACCTTGGCCAAAAATTTTTAGTATAATACTTTGGAGGGTGCACATCTGCCCGTTACGCACATTTGCCAGTTTTTTTCAGTCGACACTTTTTAAAGTGATTTTCAGATATGAGTGAAGTGAAAAAAAGTTGCGCAATGACATTAGTGAAGTTTTTTCACTTCACTCATATTTGAACATCACTTGAAAAATTGTCAAGTGAAAAAACGGTGAAAAATGGCTATTTTTGAAAGTGAAATTGTCAAGTGAAAAAACGAGCAAATGTGCGACACGGGCAGATGTGCGTATTGGGCATGCCCCCTTTTAAACCCCCCCCCCCATTTTATTAGAAATGCCCATTTGATTTAAACAGGCCGTTTTATTTAAAAATGGGGTAGTTAAAAACATATAGTTTTCACATGTAGTTTTTTATATCCCGTATGGTGAGGTACTGGAGCGGCGATCCAACACTCCATAAAATGTCAAATCTCATGGTATGATGTAAAATGCCGTGTAAAATGTGCAGAAAAATCAACAATCATTAGGCATATTACAGTGCATTTTACATGACTTTTGACACATTGCATGATATGTGCCATTTCACAGCAGAATTGACATTGCAGACAGTTATCACGCGGCGTCAAATAGTGTGCGTAGCGCCACTGAAAAATGCACAAATTCAGGCCTATAATTCGCAAACAACCCGTATACAACCCAAACATTCGGCCGTTAGGTGTTAACGTGGCCTCTATTACACTATGCCTGCGATCAATTGAAGATATCAGAGCCATAACCAACCAATTCTTTCTGCAGTCGAATGGATTCTTCATTCATCCTAGTTTCCAATTCACTGGAATTTTGAGCGAAATATTTAATTCATACGGAAGTGACAACTTTTCTCGAGCAAAGCACAACTATTAACTCACGTTTGATTCCGCACGGCTTTCTGAACTTTTTCATTCATGTCCTCTTCCAACTTGGACTTTGCGTTGTTCAATTCATTGATTTGGTTCTGCAGCGACTCTTTTTCATTCTCCAGCGCTGCATGGACATTTTTTTCAGTCACAACGAATATTTTTCGAATATTCACTTCAATCGTCACAAATGTAACCTTTTTGTTTCTCAGCGATTGCAGACTTCTCCGAGCGTAGGCTTTCATGGTCCACTTGCATGGCTTCATTTTTTACGTTCAGTTCTGCAGACGGGCAAGCAAATCGATATAACTAAACGTAAAAAGCGACGATTGATATACCACGGGCAGGGGCATCTTGAATTTCTCCGGAGGGATAAATAAATAGCGGAACAATTTTTGGGGGTTTGGGGGGTTGTATGGGTTGGAAGTGGGGTGTTGAGTGGTTCGTGGGGGCTCAATATATCGGCGTTTCAATATATCAGAGTAGAAGGAAGAAAAAAAGGGAAAAACCGCTGGGGAGGTTACACCCATTCGAAACCCCTGAGACACCAACACCTAGGGTTGGCCGATGTTTTTTTTAAACGTTTTTAAAAAAAACAAACGTTTTTTAAAAAAAAAAACATGACGTCCGAAATGTTTTTTTTTTTAAAAACATCGGCCGAAATTTTTAGTACTAAGCACTAGGTATTTTGCAAAATTTTTGCGCGCAAGCGCGCAATTTCACACACAAATTGACATTGGTGGTTGTTTTCATTGGTTTTGTTGCATTTTTAGTATCAAAACATCCATTTCTATGTGCTACCATGAGTGAATAAGCCGACATATGTTGCTGTAATATATAATATTGAGGTAATGTGCTTCCATGTACCTCCACAGTGTGTAACTTCACTCCCAAAGTAACAACCTCCTTTTATAACCTTGTTTGATCACCATTCCGTGCCAAACATTACCTGAAGTCACGAACATTCGACTATAAGGCGATATACGAACGATATGTCGACGAAAAATGGATATTTTTGACACAAATCACCACTTATAATGCTATCCCATGGCTCCACAGCCATTATATGGTCATATTTAACATCACAGAGTATTGCCAGTGTCTGATATACCTATATATGTTGACACTAGGTCACATCTGGGAGCTTTAAAAAAAAACGTTTTTTTTATTTTAAAAAACGTTGTTTTTTTTTAAAAAAACGTTGTTTTTTTTTAAAAACGTTTTTTTAATTTTAAAAACATCGAGTTAAAAAAAAACGTTTTTTTTCCAACCCTACCAACACCAACCTCTTTTCTCCTGTTCCAACAGTTTGTACTTTTGTTTGGTGAAGGCCAGTTCCTCCTGCAGCTGGGTGCGCTGCAGCGCGTTGTTGTAGTGCTGGTAGCCGAGTATCATCGTGAAGCAGACCAGCGCGCACGCGGCCAGCATCGGCGCTCGGCCGAACGGCGACGCCGCGTGCCCTGCGATCGGGTTCAATCATACACGGAGGGGAAAAATTTAGAGGTAGGAAAATGGGGGGTGAAACCGCCCAACAATCTATCTATTCCGGAGGCAAATGTATTGCCTGCCAACTGCCATCCCCTGAACCTCCCACCCACAATCGCCCAGCCATCTGGCGCTATCTGAATCGCTTTTTGGTAAATTTTACATAATTTTCGCTTAAAATCGCCAATTTTCATCACTTTTATAGATTTTCACCTTCAACATCGTTAGCTCATGTGTTTTATTTCAGCTATTTTTTGTACTGTGCTTATATATATACCTATTTTGAGCTATTTTCACCTACTTTAAGCGATTTTTCTCCCTTTTCTTCCCCCCCCCACAAAAAAACTTTCCAACTATCTATCCCTCCGGAGGAGCGATTTGCTATCAATCCAACCCCCGGGACGGTCAAATACTAGAATACCCCAGGTAAAATTTCACATAAATGAATCCGAAGCTAAGCTAAGCGGTGACAAGCTGATTAAAGTAGGCACCTGGCCGCAGCAGTCCGCGTTTCGTGCCGCTGAAACTCGACGGCCCCATCGTGATCGAGGTGCTCATGTCAGCGACGGGCGCGCCCGCAGTCAGCGGCTCTGCACCGGGCCGCGCGGCAGCCGGCTCCAACCCTACTTTCGGCTGTAGGGCGCACTCGTCCTTGGTGCCGCTGTTAGTGTCCGAGTTTTCAGAGTCCTTCCAGTCCCAGGCGGCCGGCTCCAGATCGCTGGGTGTTCGCCGCATCAGAAACAGCTGTCGCCCAGTCGCAGGTTGTCGCGCCACGGGTCAATCTGGCACAGACCACGTATAGGAACTTGGCAGCCGGCCAAAATTTCGAAATCTCTATAAATATAAATAAAATAGGGCTAAAAATAGGTATTTAACGATTCATATAGGAGAAATAGCTAGAAATAGTAAAAATTGGCAAGATCGAGCAAATTTAAGCGATTTTGAGCAAAAATTAGACGAGAAAAAGCTCAAAGTATAATACGCAACTGAGAACTTGGCCGTAGGCCAAGTTTCTATACGTGATCCGATCCGTCAGTCTGTATCCATTTCCGTTTCAGCGACTGCGTGTTCAATGACGTCATTCGCCAGTATATTAACGTTGTTGATTGATGAACCAGTTATACGGAACGTCCTTATCAGAATTGATTTGACGTTGTAAGTAATCATTATCTCGATAAAGTTCTCGAAATCGCATCGACAAAACATTGGGCCATTAAAAATCCACGCAAGTACGAATGCGGCTTTCCTTTTCTTGCTTTTTTCTCGAAAAAAGTTTTGGATACATAATGTCAGTCTAAGATTAAAAATATTTGGCGATAATGGACAATGTATTCGTAAATACCAGAAGGAGCGAATGGCCTGTGGGTATTAAACGAATGAAAATGTAAATTTCCATTTACTAAGGCTATTAAAACCGAAATGTCAAGTAGTACTCGCTGCCAGGGCACGCGTTTGAAGCCCTTTTCTTCAACCTTTACAAATACGTGCAAGCAGTGCTATGCAAATTTGTTCGAAACTGAATATTGTTTACTCTGCTCAGCTACGCTGTTCCAGAGTCGTCGGTAAATAACAAAAAATGAACAGTTGAGACGCGTGCTAGATATTTATATCCAATTGATGCTGTTCACGTAGCAAAGTGGTCGACCAAAAATTGTCACAAAATAATCACGTTTCCCCGGATGCAGTTCGGTGCAGTGCAGTGCATTGCCAACGAATTAATCAGTTCCCCCGCACAGTGAAAAGCGTTGCGCCGCGCTACACGGGAAAGAAATGCCAAGCCAAGTCTTTTTTCGACCGCACGGCAGCGAGAAGCGCGCGCGTACTGAAAAAGCCAACTCGTTGGCTGCGGCGGCCCCGCTGCAACTCGTGTTTCCCGGCAGTGCGGCAGTCATTATTGCAGCCCCCAGCGCCGGTGCCATTGAATAGGTGCCGCGTGCTATTCGAGCCTCGAGCCCGACGCACCAGCTAAACCTTGCAGCTGTTAGCTACCGGGAATGTTTGCACCAGAAACGATGGCCGCCCCGGGCTTGTGAGCTGCGCGGAGTCACTAGTTTCGAGGTTTTGCTCACATTGGAACCGCATTATTTTTGTGCGACATAGAGGGTTCTAGATCGGCCGTAATTTGTTCACACGCTAATCCATTTTCATCGGCTGGTTGTGTGGTTTTTCTAATTATTAGATGTGAGTTTACTAAGAAGGATTATAGATTCATTTCATGACTATTTGTCTTCGTAAAAATCGAAATAAAGAATGCCGTTTTTTGTTGTGCTGCCTCAAAATCCTTTGAGCATATCTAATATATTATTTATGCGTTAGTCAAAGGCAAAGCTACTTTTAGGCTATACATTTGTGCATGCCAATGCCGATCTCTGAAAGTAAAGCACCGTTGATGTCAGCTTGTCGCCCACGTCACACTGGCATTTACCTTGTGGCTGTTTGACAATGTGGTCTCCATTAGGAAAAAATTATTATGCTCAGAAGCGGGCTCATTTCGAAGACACAAAATGACCATTCGTTTTCTGCATTCCCATCTGTCAAAATAAATTTCTTGCGCCTATAATATTCACGTTTTACAGCCCACATCCCGTTTTCGGTAACAGCTTTCCTGTTCACAGTTAAATAGTGTGGAAGCAGTAAATTTGAACAGCGGAAGACTTTCCAGCTGCAATTATCCCAGGCCCTGAGAACAGTGCACACAATATTCATCTATGGTCGACTATTAACTTGGATCAGCGTACAAAATGGGTGACAGCGAGTTAGAAATTGAAGCCATGCTGGAGGCCCTGTCGGCTGAGGAGTTGGAAGAGCTCAACTTCGAATTGGACCCGGATGTTAGTCAACAATCACAGCGAAAAATGTGCGTGTGGATGCGCGGTGAAGCGCCATGAAGTATCTTCACGCTAACGATAGCAAAAAAAGATTGGAAAACGTTTTCGAATTTTCAATTTTTTTTGACTTTTCGAAGTTTTGAGCACACGGTGAAAAAAATACATAAAAATAGATTTTATTTTCAAAAAATTCGAAAATTCGAAAACGATTTCAAATTTTCGAATCTTTTTGGTATTTTTGTAGAAAAATGGGTAAAAATGCAAAAAAAATCAACTCAAAACATCAATTTTGCATGGATTATTTTGTAGCTGCAGAACATCAATGTGCAAATAGTTCCGCGGTAACAGTGCTGAAGGCTGTAAAACATTAAAATGTGTTCATAAAACATAAAAAAAACCATTAAATCTTAAAAACTTTAAACATTCAAACAAAATTCGAAAGTTCGAAAACTAATTTTGGAAAAATTCCAAATTCGAAAAATCGTTGTGGAAAAAAACACTAAACATTTAAATACTTTTTTCATGAGGGTTTGCCATTGTTACTTCACGCTGACGTTTCCAGACGCTTGCCCAGGCACACTATTGCTTCACGCTTTTTAATATGGCGCCAGCGTGGTGAAGTGTCTTCCACATTTTTGGAAGCGCCTGAAGCGCATGGTGAAGCAAGTGAAGTGTGTGGAAGGCACTTCACCTGGAACTTCGTGATGATGGTGGAAGCGCACTGCTTCCACACGTATCGCGAACCCATTGTTTGCTGCGGATGATCATGCCGCACATTATTCCACTCCACAACTCACCACAAAAACAAAAAATAATCCGCCACCCTCGAACAGAACGCCACGTTGCCGGCGCGCGACCGGTGCCGCGACCAGACGCGCAAGGAACCCACCGGCACCTACGACCGAACGAAACTAATCGAGCACCTGGAGGAGTCGGCTAAGAACGAGGAAGACTGGGAGGAGTCTGTACCCTACGTGCCTGGCATCAAGCGCGGCACCCCCTGGTGCCACCCCCAGACCATGTAAAATGCTCTGTGAAATGTAAAATGTCAAGCAAGGTGTCAAAAGTCATGTTAAAGTCCCTGTAAAATGGCAAACGTATTTACGTTTGCCATTTTACAGGGCATTTTACATGACTTTTAACACTTTACATGACACTTTCCATTCCACAGGGCACTTTACAGGCTCTGGGAGTGCCTCCCTGGACCCCCAAACTGGTGAAGGCGGTCATCGAGCCGGAAGAGGCGGCCATCCCGCTCGACGAGGAGTCCGCCAAGTTGGGAGCAGCCGGCGAGGCTGATGATTTGGACGACGTTTTGGATGGCGCCACAGAAACTGATTTGGTCGATCTGGCTGGTGAGTTCACAAGGTGTCGCGTGTGTTGAGTAAAGGAAAAATGGCGCCATGGCGCTGACGTCCTTTGGCGCCAGTAAAGGGCCGCTGGCGATATGGCGTCTTTCCATCATTAGTGGTGATATTGAATGCCATAGCCCACAGCGCGCTTCTTATTTTTTTATACACTGCATATGAATAGTCCAGAAACACTCTGGGCGTGTCATCTGGAGCCAGTTCTGCAAGTTGACAAGTACTTTACTCTTTACTCTTTACTTTACTCTTGACTTTGCTTTTAACTTTTAACTAGACTCTTGACTAGTGATGTAATAAAAGTGCCAAATGTGCTTTTGGCGCTTGGCGTCAAAAGTCTGGCGCTTTTTACATCACTACTCTTGACTTGACTCTGGTGCTGGTTCCGCAAGTGCTGGCAAAGGTAAGACTCAAGTTAAAAGTCAATTGCAAGGTCAAGATTCAAGTAAAGAGTCAAGAGTAAACTAATTGTCAATTTGCGGGACGGGCCCAGGAACGAGAACCTGGCGCTTCCCATGCCATTGCAAATCACATAATGAATTGCCTTTGTCTGCCACGTTGCATACTCTGTCATATGGGAGCTCGTTTGAGCTGATTTGACCAACACTAACACTTCCACAGGCTTGCTGGGCATGCACAATTTGCTCAGCCAACCGCAGTACTACAACGCGATCGTGCTCAAACCCCAAGACGAGTACACGGGCACTACTTTTAAATCAGTCGTTCACGCATCCATGCCAAAGCACATGCCTGACGAGCCTCCGAATGAAACTGACGTGGATGAATGCATTGAGAGGTCGGTGATTGTTGTGGATAGTTTGTTTGGTGGCATGTTTATTTACCGTATATATTCGAATAAGACCCCAGGGGAGTTATTTTTTGTCACCGCTTTTGAGGGGGGGAGTTATTTAAGGGGTGAGTTGTTTTTCCCTCAGAAAATTTGAACTTGAATCATTGTATGAATGCATTCTGTCAACTCATGTAATACAGGTATTTAACAGTTCAACAACAACAACAAAAAGATAAGTCTATACACTGTGCACACGTTATGTATCTGCTGTCGCTGCCATATTAAAGATTAACATTATTTTGTATTTTCATCGATCATTTTTGTAAATCTTATAGCATATTTTTCACCCAGAGTGGGAAGTTATTCACGGGGGAGGAGTTATTCAAGGGGTGTCTTATTCGACGATATACGGCATATAATTTTATATTGCAAAAAAGCTGCGAGAAAGTCCGTAACATGGCAAACAAACATTTAAAAACGATTAAAACATTCTCGAATTTTTGAATTTTGTTGGACGTTTCCTTTTTATTGAGGTTGGTGCCTATTTTTCTAGAAAAAATCAATAATTATTTGTTATTAAGTTTTTCGGTTCAAATTGTAAAAATCCAAAAGCACACAAACATAAGTACGCAAAAATGCGCAACATGTACAGCTTGGATGCCCGCAAAATGTGGGGATGTAGTCAAAATTGTCCAAATTTTTTTTAAATGCATGATCTTCGAATACAAAAAAGTAGTTTTAAACACACTTGAAAATTGAAACATGCTTAAATTTTTTTTTAATGTTTGCCATGGTTACGTGTGCCACATTTACCAAAAGACATTATCGTGGATGCGTGGTATGGGTATACTCGGCAGACACGATACTCTACAAACAGATAGGAGTTATGTCTTTGGCTGGCAGACGGCCAGCCGAGAACTTATGGAAGACGTGATGACGACGAAGTGATGACGTGATGAAGACGACGTGATGGCGAGAGATGACGATGGCGACGAACGTGATTACGTCAGGATGGAGTGTTTCCTCCGGAAAAATGTACGGTGTAATGTCATCCGAGTATATTCGGTTACACGGTGTATCAAGTATTCGTTCACTTATGGTGACCACCACATAACCACACTTGATCCAATCACTACTTACAAATCGAAATCAACCTTTTGTTGTTGTTTTTTCGATGTGGAGGTTGATTGAAATTTCTATAAAATCAACGGCCGAATGTTTTGCTCAATCAACTACTTCAGAAAGTACGGTGAACATCCCACGAATGCAGATTGCAGAGAAATGACAATGATTTGGAAGAAGTAAATGTCAACAATATGAAAAGAATTTCACCGGCGAAAATGGCGCAGCTGATTTCAGCGGCAAAGAAAAGCGAACACTTGAAAAAGTTTTGTTTGGCAAATACAGCAGTTTCTGACAAGGAGGTCAAGGTTGGTCCACAACGATTGTGAATTTATTTAGCTATACTCGGCGGACCGCAAAGTATGCGCAGAATCCTAGCATAATTTAATGTATTAAAATATTATGATAAAGTTCGTAATTGATTATTTCATAGTAAAAACAAGACATTATGATGAAAAGGCTGTATAATTTTTGGTTCATTATTCAGGTGGGTTTTATGATAGGCTTCCATACTAAGTGCGATGTCCGCCGAGTATATAAACAGGGTGCACGCCACGTCCGCCACCCAAATTCTGAGTCGGTGCCGGACGCCATATCTCCAGTTGTAGTGGGGGGATTTATTCGAAACTTTGAGGGCATATACTCGAAACCCACCCACTACTATATACGGGCTGGGGGAGGTCGGCGACACACCTGAGTGTTGGTCGCCGTATAAATGAATAGTTTTTTTTTGAAAAAATCGCTGTCCACGCGAGGTCCGCCACCCGTTGTTTTTTTGATATAACGGGCTGCCAAACTAAAACTGTTGGGGGGAATTGATCGAAATTTTGAGGGGGTGTACACGACACCCCCCACTACTTTTCACGGAACGTTGAGCCCCCTGGCGACCCCCCTGAGAGTGGACCGCTGGAAAATAATATGATATTTTTGAGAATTCGCTGTCCAGGTTTGGCACTGGACAGCAAAAATAAAAATTACATTAGAATGTCCCTTGGAGGACAATGTATACCACTGTAAAAAGTGTGTATTCAAAAAGCAAATTTTAAAATGAAGATTTGATCTGGTTCGAAAGTGTATTTGACACCCATACACAAGTTCCAGATTAAATTTTGATTTAAGTCAAATCTTTAATACACACTTTTTAAGGTGGTTTACGATGCCTTCTAGGAGATGATTTAAGGTAAAAATTTGCGGAAACAACATTACCCCAAAAATCAACCATAGAGGAGATTTGATGGGGGTCAACACAAAAGCTGTCCCACAAGGCGAATTTTGTTCCTGGAATGACATCATCGATGACATCATTACAGTGACCCCATCAAATCTCCTCCATGGTTGATTTTTGGGGCAAAGTTGTTTACGCGAATTTTTACCTTAAATCATCTCCTAGAAGGCATCGTAAACCAGCTTTAAAAGTGTGTATTAAGGATTTGACTTAAATCGAAATTTAATCTGGGACTTGTGTATGGGTGTCAAATACACTTTCATACCAGATCAAATTTTCATTTTAAATTTGCTTTTTGAATACACACTTTTTACAGTGGTATACATTGTCCTCCAAGGGACATTCTAATGTAATTTTTATTTTTGCTGTCCAGTGCTAAACCTGGACAGCGAATTCTCAAAAATATAATTTTATTTTCCAGTGGTCCACTCTCAGGGGGGTCGCCAGGGGGCTCAACCATCCGTGAAAAGTAGTGGGGGGTGTCGTGTACACCCCCTCAAAATTTCGATCAATTCCCCCCAACAGTTTTATTTTGGCAGCCCGTTATATCAAAAAAACAACGGGTGGCGGACCTCGCGTGGACAGCGATTTTTTAAAAAAAAAACTATTCATTTATACGGCGACCCACACTCAAGTGGGTCGCCGACTTTCCCCAGCCCGTATATAGTAGTGGGTGGGTTTCGAGTATATGCCCTCAAAATTTCGAATAAATCCCCCCACTACAACTGGAGATATGGCGTCCGGCACCCACTCAGAATTTGGGTGGCGGACCTGGCGTGCACCCTGTTTATATGTGCCAGCATAAAATGAGGGTGGGTTTTGGGAGAGTTTTGATCGAGGAAAAAACGGTATGGAGGTGTGGATATGATGCCACCCTGGGGTGCCATAGCTGTTTTGTAATGGTACCCATCAGATGTCGCAAAACATCATCATCAATGCACAGGCATAATTTGGCCTGCATTCACATGTGTTGGTCCATATGCCAGGTACACAGCCCAACCACATCAAGGAGCATCTGGAATTCAGTCTTTTCATTTGCATACCGGCGCCCTGAAAACTGGATATCGGCGGTTAGCCGATCATACAAATTCATTCTGACCGACCAAAAGTCATCGTCCAGTTTGTATCGATGCCCGGCACTCCACACAGCCTATTTCCTTGCGGATTACCGGAACGCATGCATAATTATGACGTTCCTTGAATCGATGAATATTTTCGATGTTGAAAATTTACCAATGATTTTTGGTCGGCCAGAATGAATTTAATAATCGAAAAAAGTGCTGTTATCCAGTTTTCAGGGCACCGGAATGCAAATGAAAACTACCGGCGCCCTAAACTTTAAGGATGATTCTCACTGAAATGAACAGGTGTCTGCTAATTGATTTTCGTTGGCAGAAATACTTGATATACTGCTGTTACTTTACACCCTGCACGCGTGGTTCCCGCTGGAAGTGTGCCAACGATGGTTAACGCGTCCGAGTTTCATAAAAAGATGACAAAATTGATTGTTGTTATAATGTTATTCATTAACATATTCACATCTATGAATTTTTTTCATATTTTTATGGAAATCGCATGATTTAATAACCATTGGCACGCTTCCAACACGATACATAAATCAGTGCGAGGGCAGAGTATCACGTACGCCGAGTATACTTGATTATTTTTGTGCAACATTTACGTTTTTGTACCTCGCATTTTTTGAAAAGTAAAACTATTTTGTAGAATTGTTTAGGTCCGTAGATGAATATTATCTATTCCTATGCCTTATATATTGAGTGCATTATTTCTTCATTACAATTATCCAACTAGAATTTTGTTCTGTTCTTTTTTCTTATATTGTACCCATGACTTGTACAGCCAGTCGCGGTATTTATGTGTGTTAAATAAATAAATGCACAAAAGGGCAGAAATTTTAAAACAATTTCAATTTTGCCCTCACAATTGAATCTTGTTTTGTGAGATTTTACCTGGCGGCATGATGCTGCACAATGACGATCATGCACGCTAGGCAAAATCTCGCAAAAACAAGATATAATTGAGGTGTCTAACAGAGCAGAGTTGTTAAAATACCGGTATTTTTGGAAAGCGTAAGCGTAAGCGTAAATACACTTTCCAAATTTTGAGTATGGATACTAAAAGCGTAAGGTATTTTTAAAATACCTAGGAAAGCGTAAAAAAAAGCGTAAGCGTAAAATTTTTCTAGAAAGTGCTCCTGCTGTTGAGCATGGGGAAACACCCTAGCTTTCACTTATAGATGACTTTATATATCATTTCCATTCATTTTTTCACATCATTTCTTCAACACGATCACCACATAACAACACAACTTCATCTAACTGGGACCCACTGTATTACCTTGAATTATCCAGCCCCCTTGAATTAACACCATCCCCCCGCCCCCTCAAAATTGGCTCGCAAAATTATAAAACCCCCTCGAATAAGCCCCCCTCGAATTAACCCCCCTACAATTTTGCTGGCGAAATAATAAACCCCCGCAGGGGTATTTCAAGGTAATACGGTAAGTGCTGTTGACGGAATCCATCGTCGCCCCAAAAATTCCTAGTCTGACGCCACGATATTGCAGGCGACAGAATTTTAGCACAATTTGTACATGTGCCACCATTTTCAGTGTGTTTATGCACACACGCAGTAATTTTTTTTGGTACACATTGTGGTTCATATTGTTTTTTTTTGTAGTTTCACGCTTTTTGAAAACCGTAAAATTGGGCCGTGATAAAAAAAAATTACGCTTTTAGTACCCGGTAATTCGGCCGGGAAAGCGTAATAAAGCGTACAGGTATTTTATGAAAGCGTAAGCGTAAGCATAAGTATAAATACCCATTTACCCAGGTATTTCGGGTAAGCGTAAATACGCTTTTGCAGCTCTGTAACAGAGTTGTTAAAATACCGGTATTTTTGGAAAGTGTAAGTGTAGCGTCAGCGTCGATTCGACGTGAAATGATGACGTGGAAATGACGTCGTGAAATTAATTACACGAGTGTGGATCATGCTACGGGTCTACAATTTTCTAAGGATAATATATGAATCAATACCTTAATCGTGTCCAATACTGAGTGTTATCAGCCACAACTAGAGCGAATTGAAAAATTCACTTTTTATCATTTCACGTCATCATCATTTCACGTCACAGTGTCAGGGAACAACTTGACATTTCACGTCAGACTGCTGCTTGCATTTCACGTTGAATCGACGCTGAGCTCTAATTCCCGCTTAAGTGTAAATACACTTTCCAAATTTTGAGTATGGATACCAAAAGTGTAAGGTATTTTAAAAATACCTAGGAAAGTGTAAAAAAAGTGTAAGTGTAATTTTTTTTACAAAGAGCTCTCACTGTTGAGCATGAGAAAACACCGCTGTTCTCACCTTTAGATCAATTTATTTATCATTTTCATGCATTTTTTCACATTTTACGGCCTTTTATGAACAATTTTAGACTGTAATAAGTATGGTAGTGGTATGAAGTTCCTAAATAATGGCACCTTTCAGTGTTGATTTTTTACTGATTAAGCAATGCAATACACACTGTTTAAATGCAAGAATGGACATGCAGCAAATGTCAATGCAAAAGTTGACTTTGTGTCCAGCTTGTGAATTTCCATTGATTTTGTCCTTTTTACAAAAGTATGATGAAACTGTAGAATACCATGAGTACTGATTGTAGATCAAAAGCTAGTTTGTACTTTTGCCATATTTTTTACATTCAATGCATTCTTTGTACATGACCCTATTTTTTGCTTTATCAAAAGCATAAAACAGGGCCATCTGAAAAAAAAAATACACTTTCTGTACCCAGGTATTTTGCCCAGGAAAGTGTAAAAAAGTGTATAGGTATTTTTGAAAGTGTAAGTGTAAGTGTAAATATAAATACCCATTTACCCGGGTATTTTGGGTAAGTGTAAATACCGTATTACCTCGAAATACCCCCATGGGGGTTTATTATTTCGCCAGCAAAATTTGAGGGGGGGTTAATTCGAGGGGGGGTTTATTCGAGGGGGGGGGGTTATTATTTCGCCAGAAAATTTTGTGGAATTCATAGTAAAGAATACCCTATTTCTTACACAAAAACGGTAAGAAATGTGAGAATATAGGTTATATTGGGGCTATAGATGTACATCTGTACACAAATGAGCGTATAAGAGTAGCTGCGATGCAAATAAGTAGTAATAAATACATCATGTACATTGCATACATGATGTACATCATTCCGGAGGGGGGGTATTTCGAGGGGGGGTTTATTATTTCCCCAGCCCATTTTGAGGGGGGTTAATTCGAGGGGGGGGGGGGTTAATTCAAGGGGGGGATAATTCGAGGTAATACGGTACACTTTCACAACTCTGGTGTCTAATTCTAAAATCGACAAGTCTACAAAATGCGATTTTGAGTAAATAGCATTTTAAGTTTCAGACTTAATTCCAGGCCCATGGTGCATGTTCGATTTGGCTCTCTCATGCTTTCTGTGAAGTTCCATATGTTGACAATAAAGTGTCAAATTTTCAGCCCTTCACTCAACCTATACTCTATTTTCTCGAAATACCCCCAGGGGGTCTATTTTTTCAGAGTGGAAATTTTGAGGGTCGTATTTCGAGGGGAGGGCTTCCGTTCTCCGGCAAGTGTAAAAATTTAACCGTTTAACCCTTCTTATGACCATATGATCTTATGATCGGCGAGAAGGGCCCCATTTCTTTCGATATATTTTGTCACTTTATTTTTATTTTGTTTGTACCGTTACAATGATGTTTGCTTTTTAAGACGTCAGGATGGAGTGTTTCCTTCCAGATATTGACTCCCATAATGTCTGCCGAGTTTACGTTAGAACATGGTTCATATCATCTACACACTCATTTAAGGCTATAACCTCCTATACATGGTGGTTTTTGTGGCATCTTCTACGTCTGCGTACGTTATTAGTACTGGGTGTTCAAATAATTTCTGGCGAAATAATAAACCCCCCGCAAATAATCCCCTCGAAATACCCCCCTCAAAATTCTCACTCTGCAAAAATAAACCCCCTGGGGGGATTTCAAGGAAATACAGTAGTTATATTTGCAGAAACTTCAGATACCGTATTTCTTCGATCATATTGACCGCCAATGTATTGTTTCATAAGCAGTTTTGGGGGGTCAATGTAATCGAGCACGGCAATGTAAACGAGCACAGCAATATATTTTTCAGATCGTATTTATCATTTAAGTGCATTCATTGACATAAGTACAAATCATTGCTAATTTGTGACATAACGCTGCACAATGCCGTATGAGTAAATAGCGAAGGCAAAACATAGGCAGAACAGACAGTGTGCATATGTATGGCGGCGAACATCAGAACATAAATCGGATCATGCAACGTCAATCTTTTCATACGGCAATGTATTCGAGCACGGCAATGTATTTCTCAGATGCTCTTTAGACCCGCCAAAGTAATCGAGCAAGCCAATGTGAATGAACACATCAATACGATCGAAGAAATACGGTATACTGAAGTCGATTGTTACAATCAAAGGCATAAAACTACATAAAAAGCAGAAGACTGACTCTAAATATCACAATTTTATTCAGCAGCATCATTGACTCCAAAAGTATCTTAATAACTCTTATAAATAAAAGGTCAATGGAAACATTGAGGAAAATGGAAATATTGAGGTAAACAGAAACTCTACTAAAGTTTGCTTAGTGAGTGGGGCAATCTTTTCTATTCTCAGCTTACACCTTCACCAGCCTTCACCAATAATTGATCTCTACAAAAACGGAATCAAAAATAGGTACACTATTTAGCATGGACCAGTATAAATGGCCAGCACATCAGCAAACACACAATTATGCTTTTACCAACAAATCACTATCACCTATAAACATCCAAAAATTCATGATCAAGAGAGAGATGATAAATAATTCGATTCAATAAATATCTTATGATATGATACACCATTTTCAGAGTAGACACCAAAATTTCTAAAAGTCTGTAACTCCAAAAAGTTCAGTTTGAGAAAATTGCAGTTAATTTCGTTTTTTCAGATTTGAATAAAAAATTTGAATATAGGTAATGAACAATGTTTTCATGAGAGAAAAATGAAAAAAATATTATTGATGTTTCAGGACTTCAGTTCAGGTGGACCAGCTTTTGTTGTGGGACCAGCCCTGCCAGCGGCACACTGTCAATCTCCCAAAGTCACTTTGAATTAATTCAGAAAATGGTTTGAAAGATATGTGTGAGACTTATCCTAGATGCCGTTTCCATATTTATTTGAATTTTCAAAATTTTGGGGTTATCCACTTTTAAAAGTGTAATTTAGTAGATGCCTAAATTATTTCACGATGCCTCTCGCCTTGCTCACCAGCCGAGGCGCTTGGCGTGTCTGGGGAGGTAGTCGATGCTGACCCAGTCCCTGAGCCGGCGCAACGCCCGCAGCGCCACCGGCGGCTTCGTGTCCGCCCCCCTGCGCCAGTCCCGCACCCTGCAAAAGACCCTGTACAGTGTAAAAGACCCTGTAAAATGTTGAATGTCATGTAAACACCTTCCCGGTCACGTCTGGCACCCATTTTTTTATTTTACTTCTTACATCCTATCCCCAGTTCTAGGGCGCTCCAGAGGCTGAAACTTGGGGGAGATATTGGCGCAACACCCCTCTACTTCGCATGAATTTGGGGGTTCACGGGGACCCCTCTCAGGGTGGGTCTCCCAAAGTGAATTTTTTTGTTGGCTTTTTTGGTGTCCCACAGCAGGTCCGGCACCCGCTGATTTCTGAGCTGTGGGAGGGGCAAAAATCTAAAATTTTGGGGATGTGTTACCAACACCACTCCCCTACTATACACTATTCAATAATGTGAGATTGATGTGAAAAATTTCTCAAAAATTTGCTTATTCTCTAAAAAAACGCCACTCCCCAACAGATGGATGACAAAAAATTCACTTTTTGAAACTTTTTTATTAGACACTTGAAGAGATGGTTTACGATACTTAAAAGGGAACGGTTTGACGTTTAAAGTTATGTAAAGAACCATACCTCTAAAATGCCTGCATTGCAAAATTTACTTAGGGCAAATTTTATGACATCATAATGACATCATTGCAGGAAAAAAAATTTACAAAATTTACACTTTGAAATTCCCCCCAAGTGAATTAGTCAATGCATGTATTTTAGAGGTATGGTTCTTTACATAACTTTTAACATCAAACCCTTCCCTTTAAAGTATCGTAAACCAGCTCTTCAAGTGTCTAATAAAAAAGTTCCTAAAAGTGAATTTTTTACCATCCATCTATTGGGGAGTGGTGTTTTTTTAGAGAATAAGAGAATTTTTTAGAACTTTTTCACATTTATCTCACATTATTGAATAGTGTATAGTAGGGGAGTGGTGTTGGTAACACACCCCCAAAATTTTAAGTTTATACCCCTCCCACAGCTCAAAAATCAGCGGGTGCCGGACCTGCTGTGGGACACCAATAAAGCCAAAAAAAAATTTGCACTTAGGGCGACTCACCCTGAGAGGGGTCGCCGCGACCCCCCAAATTCATGCGAAGTAGATGGGGGTTGCACCAATACCTACCCCAAGTTTAAGCTTCTGGCGCGCCCTAGAACTGGAGGTAGGGTGTCACAAGTAAGATCAAAAATAGGGTGCCAGACGTGACCGGGAAGGTGTTTAGAAGACCCTGGCAAATGTCATGTGTATCTGAATCTTATCGTATTGTATCCAAATCTTATGTTTTTGTATACAATTCTTACATTTGGACATAAGATTTGTATAAGAAAACATAAGATTTGAATATGATGCAAGGATATTTGGATACATATGACACTTTACAGAGTCTTTAACATGCCACACGACATTTTACAGGGTTTTTTACACGTTACGTGACACTTTACAGGGTCTTTTACACTTTCCAGGGTCCTTTACAGGGTGCGGGACTGGCACCCGGAGAAGGAGGGCAGCCAGTCGAAGGCGCGCACCACCTGCAGCGCGAAGTCGAACAGCACCTGGTCCTTCTCGGTGACCGCGCAGCTGGCCACGATGC
>CAXIWS010000670.1:0-50387 GCA_964036195.1 Sphaerolaimus hirsutus | reverse complement strand
CGTACTTTTTGAAAGTACGTGAGTATGGAAAACGTATTTCAAACTGGCTTTTTTAGGCTTTTAAAGGCATACAAAAGGAGAGAAATGTGAAAAGTAGGGACAGAATATCCAAAATATGATAAAAATAGGTAAAAACACATTAACTTGTGAATTTGATGGTGAAAAATTTGTGAAAATTTGTGATTTTAAGGGAAAATTGTGACAAAATTTCTCAAAAATACCCACTTTTACATTTTCTGGGGACAAAAGTAATTTACCCTCCTTTACCCATGAGTAAAAGTAAAAAATACATACTTTACATTTTCTGCACTCACCTGTGAGTAAAAAATTTGACTTTTGACAAAGTTCAGTACTTTTAACAACTATGCTGCTCACTGAAATGATCTTTTTTGAACGCAGAGTCATTCGAAGTGAAGGTGCAGGGAGTACTGGTATACTCCAAATTAGATAAAAATCGCTTCCCGGATACTGACAAGGTAAGGTTATGGTTTTCTTATCTCAATTGTACTCAAATTTTTTTTTAAATAAATACATACTTAAGCAGAAATAATCAGAAATACAATTTCGTGGAATGGTGCAACGCACGCTAGTGGTCAGCCGAAAATTCTGAATCTGATAAATCAGGTTTGACCTCATTTGAGTCTACTGCTATGGGGTTCCCTTAAACTACTGTTGGTATGCTGCGGTTACAGCTCGGGCGTAAAATTGACCGGGCGTAAAATTGATTTTTGGGAGTAAAATTAATTATAGGTGAATGGATTAAGATATGGCGTTGGAAGTTTAAGTCAAAGAAAGTGCACATGCAGATGTTGCTTGTGTCCAAAGCTCATCAGTTTATTTTAATTGTACTAGCAGTTATGAATTTTGGCGCATTTTTTTAAAATTTTATGCCCTAATGCCCTACAGCGCATAATTGGAAAAATTGTGCAAAACATCATAACTCCCAGTACGATTAAAATCACAGCAAAAAATAGATCCGTGAAGCGTGTGGAAGCGGGCTGGATGTGCGTGAAGCGGCGCGCTTCCACCCGCTTCCACCAACATCACGAGATTCTGGGTGAAGTGTCTTCCACACGCTTCACCTAGCTTCACTGTGCGCTTCACGCGCATCCAAGCATGTGGAAGACACTTCACGCAGCTGGCGCTTCCACACGCTTCACCCACGTATAAATTTGCGTGGGAGCGCCATATTAAGAAGCGTGAAGTGCCTTCACGCAGTTTTTCGTGATGTGTGCGGAAGCACTGACATGCTTGGTGAAGCATTCGGGAAGTGTTGGCGTGAAGACACTACCCGACGCTTCACCGCGCATCCACACACCCATTTTTTGCTGTGAATAAACTCATGAGCTTTGGACACAAGAAACGTCTGCATCTAAGCTTTCTTTGACTGAAATAACAATGTTGAATCTTTATCCATTCATCTGTTATTAATTTTATGCCCAAAATCAATTTTACGCCCAGTCAATTTTATGCCCGAGCTGTAATCACAGCAGCAGAGATCAATAATGATTCATGATAGGTACGTGTTTATCAGCTTTGGAAATTTTGGTTGTCAAATAGTATGCGTGTGGCTCCGATGAAACGGTCAAGTAAAGAGCAAATACCATCCAGAATCAGCGCCGCGTTAAATGCGCAGCGCGAATTGGCACTGATCCAAAAAAGCGTAAGGTAGTATCATTGTAGTTCGTATCATTTCATGTGAAAATATCGAAATAAAAAAAATGTAACTTAGAAAATAGATAAATTATAGATTATACATCCAACGAAATCCGAATTTTATCTATAAGAATTAGTGTCTAACCGGTTTGTTCGAGCTTATAAAAATTTAGATCTTTTAACGATATGTGCAGATCGGGCAGTACTGCAAAAAGCTGTATGAGACAGGGGAGGCAGATCCGAGCATCATTCAGGGCAAGAAGAAATGTTGCAACATACTTTGAGCTTCAAGTTTAGATTTCCACTGATATTCGCAAGTTGACATTGACAACTTATTACCGTATTTCCTTGAAATATCCACTACCCTTGAATGTGCCCCCTCGAAATACTCCCAAGTCGTTATGTAAAAGCGCCATAGCGCTGGCGCCAAAGCAAAAAGTGCCACGGCGCTTCTGGCGCTTGGCGCCATTTTGCTCTGGCGCCATTGGCGCTTGGCGCTAGGGGTCGGAAAAGCGCCATGGCGCCAAAGTTCTGGCGCTTTTCACATCACTACTCCCAGGTGTTTTTGAACTGAGGAAAAATAACCCCCCTCGTAATACCCCCGTCTTGAATGATGTACATCATGTATACAATGTATATACATGAAGTATTTATTGGGGTGAAATCTTATTGCAGCTATACGTAGAGTAGTTTGTATAGCTAGGTATCTACGTTTTATGTTCTAAAACGTCCCGCTTGGTGACGTTTTTATTACCAGTCTTGGGTATGTAAAAGCCCATTCGTTACTACGATATTTGCGGAAATTTCTGGCTTAAAAATAACCCCCCTCGAATAAGCCCCCCCCACTCGAAATACTCACCTCTATATTTGCACTTTCTGTGAAAAAAACCTGGGGGTATTTTGAGGAAATACGGTAAATTAAAAAAAGTAAAAATAAATTTTCATTTGATTGGTGTCAATGATATTAGTATTGTTGTTGTTTTTTACCTTACTTTCGATTTGTTTAGCCTTTCCTATTAAAAAAATTTCTGTGCTTTGTTTGGCTACATAAAATACCCCCCCCCCCCCGAAATACCCCCCCTCAAAATGGGCACTATGAATTTGTGGTCCGGGAAATGCATAACAGATGTTCAAAACACTTAATGTGTTATGTTAGAACATCGTTTATACCATCTACATCCTTATATAAGGCAGTAAAAACTTATAAATGGTGGTTTTGTTGCATTTTTCACATTTTTCTCTCAACATTTTCACTCTGAAAAAATAAACCCCCCGGGGGTAATTCGAGGGAATACGGTATGCATTATTCTGTAAGCACAAACACTACTCATGTTTTGTCAACAAAAATTTCCTGACAAAAAAATGGTGTCAACTATAAACTGTAAAGGCAATGCAAACACCCAGAATTGTCATGAAAGCACCCTTTGGTTTCTTAGTAAATATCAGGCTGTAAACTTAGTTTCTTATATTTTTTGAAATCTCATAGAAATGCACATACCTGCGTCCCATTTTGTTGTACATTGGCCGATTTTGATGCTCTTCGAGTATGTTTGGGTCTGGGGTCTGGGCACTGCCGAATTGTTTTGGTTTGCTCGAATAATCCCCCAGTCCCGAGATAAGGGGGTCCATAAAATGGTTGTCATTTTGCACGGATGATCAGCACATTGACTTTCAAGCTTAATAACTTTCGACGGATCACTCGACACTTAAAATTATTGGGACAACCTGAAGATTCCATTTTTGCGGTCGGATTAGTGATGTCTAAATTCCGTATGCCGATTTGACCCGGTTTTTGAACATGAAAAAAATAATTTTTTAACATGCTATCATATACTTTAGGCAACGAGAATTCATCTAAAACAAAAATGAGTTCAATATCTTCTTCCAATCAAAAGTTATAGCACTTTGAACTTTCACCTACCACTCATAAAATAACCGCATGAAGAACAGTGCATACAAATGATCAGAACATAACAATGAAATGTACAGGTCATTATGATCATTTTAAGCATTCATAGGTGAAATTCGGCAGAGAAATAGCCAAGATATAGTTTTGAATTTGCATGCTTTGTTCTTCATGCAGTAATTTATATTTATGGTTTGGGGGTGGAAGTTTGAAGTGCTGTAACTTTTGACTGGAAAGTGATATTGAAATATATTTTGGGCCAGATGTATTCTTTTTGTCTAAAGTATATGATAGCATGTTCAAAACAACTGTCTTTGAAAAAGTATTATTACGACTATTTTTCATATTTAAAAACTGGGTCAAATCGGCATACGGAATTTAGACATCACTAATCCAACCGCAAAAATGGAAGCTTCAGGTTGTTTCGATCATTTTAATTGTTGAATGATCCAAATCGGCCCAGAAATGGTCAAGTTATTAAGCTTCAAACTCAATGTACAGATAATCTGTGCAAAATGACCACCATTTTCTAGACCCCCCTTATCTCGGGACTGGGGGATTATTCGGGCAAACCAAGTCATAGTCCAGACCCTAAACCCCAACATACTCGAAGGGCATCAAATTTGGCCAATGTACATGGTCGGGCTGAAAAGTCCCCGGGCAGTGCTCGCCATTCGCGCTAGGGGTCACTCCGCAGTGATTTATTCAAATCCCTGGTCACAATGGCTAGGGCCCATTCCGCATCAAAGCCCATTCCACATGTAGACCCATTATAGACACATTATGCCTGCACTGCAGGGGTAAGAAAGGGGGGTGGGTAACACCGGGGGTGCACTGATACGCACATCTGCCCGATACGCACATTTGCCCGGTTTTTTCACTTGACACTTTTTTAAGTGATTTTCAGATATAAGTGACATGAAAAACGCTGCGCAATGACATTAGTGAACTTTTTCCACTTCACTCATATCTGAAAATCACTTGAAAATGTGTAAAGTGAAAAACAGTGAAAAATGGCTATTTTTCACTGTTTTTTTCACTCGACACATTTTCAAGTGAAAAAAGTTCACTAATGTCATTGCACAACTTTTTTTCACTTTACTCATATCTGAAAATCACTTGAAAAAGTGACAAGTGAAAAAACGGGCAAATGTGCGTATCGGGCAGATGTGCGTATCAGGCCTGCCCCGGTAACACCACCCCAAATCGCCCAGCTATCTATCTACCGTATTTCCTCGAAATACCCCCCCTCTATATACCCCCCCTCGTTTGACCCCCCCTCTCGAGACCACCATGAAACAATCACCCCCCCTCGAAATACCCCCCCCCCCCAAATTGAGTGTAAAGAGAACGTACATGACAAATACTGCAGTTTGTGTTCTGCGTAGTGCAGAACACACGTTCAAACAATGTCGGAATCACGTTAGAACAGTGTTTATACTATCTACATACTAATATTAGTCTACAGGAGTCTATACATGTCAGTTATTGATGCATTTTTCTACCCCAGTGTACATCACAAACGACAATTTTGTACTAGGATTTGAAAAAATTTCTGGCGAAATAATAACCCCCCCCCCTCGAAATACCCCCCCCCCGTCGTTTAACCCCCCCTCTCGGGAGCACTATGAAACAATCACCTGGAGGTATTTCGAGGAAATACGGTATCCCTGGCGCAAATTTTTTGGCTACATTTCGCTGAACACCCCCCCACCCGCAGATTGCCTAGCTATCTAGCTATCTGGAGCGCTATTGGGCAATTTTACCCTAATTTTCACCAAAATTCCTTAATGTTCATACTTCTTATAGATTTTCACCTTCAAAATAACTAGGTAATGTGTTTTATTACCTATTTTCAAAATGCCAGGTATAATTAAATGTGTTCCGGGTAGTGATGGAAAAGCGCCATGGCGCTGGCGCCTGGCGCTAGCGCCAAAGCAAAAAGCGCCATGGCGCTTTTGGCGCTTGGCGCTAAAACGCTCTGGCGCCATTGGCGCTTGGCGCCATTTTCTGGTGGCGCTATTGGCGCCTGGCGCCAGCAATTTAAATGGCGCCAAAAAAGCGCCAACCATGATAATAAAAAATTGTTATAATACATACAGTGAAATCGACACTGCAGTTGATCAATTTTGAAGCTACTGAATAAATATTGATTAATATTAGGGTAGACTTTATATTAATAGATGCATTTACATTGAATAAAAGCAGAGGTGTTAAAATCGCGGTAAATCTTCTTTTGTGCTTTGCTCCTAATACTTTCTTGCAGTCTAAATCAGGGGTTCAGTCTGGAGGGGGGGGGGGGGGGTTACCCCCCCAACAAATGCTCCAGCTATCTATCTATTCCCGGACCACTCAGCTATCTATCTAACCTGAGGCTAAATTTTAGGCTACTATCCCTCGAGCCCCCCCACCCCCACCCCAAATCCCTATGTAGATATGTATCTCTCCAGAGCGATTATTTAAAGAAATTTTGCCCCGATTTAGTGGCTGTTTGAATGGGCAAAAAAGTTCAATAGACTACTATGACTTCAGCGGTACGTCACTCACAGTTATGCACTCATTTTTCTACCATCAAATTGTAGAACAATTTTTTTTTGGCGCTGGTGCTATTGGCGCTTGGCGCCATTGGCGCTTGGCGCTGAGGTTCAGAAAAGCGCCATGGCGCTTTTGGCGCTTGGCGCCATTTTGCTCTGGCGCCATTGGCGCTTGGCGCCGGTGTCAGAAAAGCGCCATGGCGCTTTTGGCGCTTGGCGCCGAAAGCCTGGCGCTTTTTCCATCACTAGTTCCGGGTCAACATGCGGGATGGGTTTACATGCGGAATAGTGCACTGCCGTCACAATTACTAACTAAAGAAATTCACTTCTGTTGCCGCTGGGCAAAGTGTGCGCGCGACACGCATGTGATTTTCACATGCGGCGGGGTTGGGCGTGGCCGCGCGAGGGCGGCCCGTAATCCCGCCGCATCCACGCAACGCGGGTGATTTATAAGCGAGCGGTTTTTATCAGTTGGCAGTCCAGTTTCCTTTTTCCTTTCCATTCCCCATTTCCCTGTCCCCTGTCGAGTGTACATGAAATGGCGGTTTATTGAGAGGTGCCCTTGTCGCATGGCGACGTTATCCAAAAAGAGCACATTTACACTGAACGAACGCTCCTCTGGTCCTCGGTTGTCCGGCCCCCTCTTTTGAGAATTCGGCACTTGCTCGCCTGAAGTTCTCAGCGCTGGTCCTCTCGCTCGGACCCTCGACAACTCGAACTTTGTACGCGCCGTGCGCACAACACTTCCCTCCAATCAGTGACGAAAAATGTGGCGGTGACGCAGTGACTGTCACCGCTTGCTTTTTGGATGTCACCGCGAGAAAATGAAGTGTCATCGCGGTGACAATCACCGGCACATTTATTGAGCGGCAGTTCAGGCCTCAGGGCATAATTTTTTAGACACATTCCATAATTCGAATTCTGTAAATAGAAGCGCAAGCAAATAGCGTGGCACCGAATTAGCATTTTGATAAAAAGCATAAAAACGCATAAAAAACGCATAAATAACGCATAAAAAGGTTCACGCTGCCGGCTGCATGCCATTATTTGCACACAATCATGTGAGAAAAAATTCTAATCGTTTTGTATACTCGCGGAACACAAAGCATCCTACCTAAATGAATAAAATCCTGTGATAAATTTCGTAATTGACGGAAAACGGAATACGTACTAAAAACGGAATATTGTGATGAAAAACTGTATAATTTTTGGTTCATTATTCAGATGGGTTATGGTAGATTTCCATACTAATAGCGTGATATCGGCCGAGTATACACAAATATAGGTGAGCATTGCAAGCAATGTGAAAGCGTTTTCACATATTTAGGTAGCTTTTGGGATTTCGTTTTTCACATGCTTTACCAGTGTAATTTTGAGAATGAGAATCTTTCAGTGTGCAGGATTTTGTGATACCGATCTTTAATGCTTGTTTTCTTTGATTTTTTCTCAGTAAATTGATTATTTATTTCTTTTTTTTAGCAAATTTTCTCCCTTTTTTTTTCTACACATTGAAAAAGGTCGTAGGTATATTGAAATTTAACCCCTGTGAAACCTCCCCCCCCAATTCTTTCTGCTGTCTATCCTTCAGGAGGAGCGATTTGCTATCTACCGTATTTCCTCGAAATACCCCCAGGGGGTTTATTTTTTCAGGGTGGAAATTTTGAGGGGACGGGGGGGGGTATTTTGAGGGGGGTGGTTTGTTATTTCGTCAGAAATTTTCATGAATATCATAGAAAAGAGTACGCGTTTTCACACCCAAAACCGGTAATAAACGTAAGAATATAGGATACCTATATTTGGACATATCGGGTATATAGACGTACATCTGTATACATATTAGCGTATATGTACATCTGCGATGAAAATTGGCGTCAATAAATACATCATGTACAGTGCATACATGATGTACAGCATTCCAGACGGGGATATTTCAAGGGGGGGGGGGTTATTTTTACCTCAGCCCGAAAACACCTGGGGGCATTTCGAGGGGGGGGGTGGGGTTAATTCAAGGGGGGTAATTTGAGGAAATACGGTATATGAACACCTGGGAATATTCAAATTGACTCAACCCCTGAGACGCTGATACAAATGAGGCGTCTAATTCTAAAAGTCGACAAGTCTACCAAATGCGATTTTGAGTAAATCGCATTTTATGTTTCAGATCCAATTCCAGGCCCGTGGTGCGTGTCCAATTTGGCTCTCTCATGTTTTCCATTAAGTTCCATATGTTAACAATAAAGTGTCAAATTTTCAGCCCCTAATCTCAACCTATATGTGAAAAAATGGGGTGTCCATAAAATTCCATTTGGTCAGAGCAAAACTGTTTCGGGGAGGGAAATGGACTTGTCGACTTCTTGCACGCGAGAACATTTTTGTTCCCGGGGAAGCTGAGGCTGCCTTATGGGAACATTATGGACTTGTCACCTTTTAGAAATCGGTGTCGACAGTGGACTTATCACATTTCTTGCGTTTTTTCCCATAAAAAAAGGATGTGGAGGCTGGACTTGTCGACGTTTAGCCTAAAACTAAGTGGACTTGTCGACTTTTTGCCCAAATTTTTTGCATTTTTCACAAAAAAATGTAAAATTTAGCACTATGACATATGGGCATCTGAGGTAAAAAAAATTATGGAAAATGATGAAAAATGTGCAGACGTAGCCCCAGATGACGTTTCCGGGCCTAACTTGAAAGTTTCCTATTTTTGACTTGTCGACTTTTAGAATTGGACGCATCAAATGTTGGTTATTGTCTAGTGATGGAATGGCGCCATGGCGCTAGTGCCCTTCAATAACACGCAAGTGGGGTATGAATGAATGAATGATGAAGAATGAATCTGTATAATGCTGCGATTACAGCTCGGGCGTAAAATTGACCGGGCATAAAATCAATTACAGGTGAATGGATAAAGATATGGCGTTGTAATTTCAGTCAAAGAAAGCGCACATGCAGATGTTGCTTGTGTCCAAAGCTCATCAGTTTATTTCAATTGTACTAGAAGTTATGAATTTTGGTGCAAATTTTTTCAATTTTATGCCCTAATGTTACGCAACTTACAGCGCATAATTGGAAAAATTGTGCAAAACATCATAACTCCCAGTACGATTAAAATAAGCTCATGAGCTTTGGACACAAGAAACGTCTGCATCTAAGCTTTCTTTGACTGAAATAACAATGTTGTATAGTTATCCATTCATCTGTAATTAATTTTATGCCCAAAATCAATTTTACGCCCGGTCAATTTTACACCCGAGCTGTAATCACAGCAGTAGAGATCAATAATCATTCATGATGTGTTTATCTGCTTTGGAAATTTTGGTTGTCAAATAGTGTGCGTGTGGCTCCGATGAAACGGTCAAGTAAAGAGCAAATACCATCCATAATCAGCGCCGCGTTAAATGCGCAGCGCGAGTTGGCACTGATCCAAAAAAGCGTAAGGTGTAGTATCATTGTATACTTGGGTTACTTTACATCCTGCACGCGTAGTTCCCGCTGGAAGCGTGCCAACGATTGCCAATTTTCATAAAAATGTTGGAAAAAATAATCGTTGTTATAACGCTAAATGTTAACTTACCTATTCACGACACTGATTTTTTCATCCTTAACAGAAAAATCGCATGCTTACTCATCATTGGCACGCTTCCAACGTGAGACATAAATGAGTGCGAGGGCAGAGTATCATGTCCGCCGAGTATAGTTCGTATCATTTCATGTAAAAAGATCGAAATTAAAAAAATGTAACTTAAAAAATAGATTAATTATAGATTATACATCCAACGAAATCCGAATTTTATCCATAAGAATTCGTGTCTAACCGGTTTGTTCGAGCTTATTTAAATTTAGATCTTTTAACGATATGTGCAGATCGGGCATAGCATTGAAAAAAATGACCGATTTTGAGAAAATATAATTAAATATTATCTCAGAAAATCTCTCAAGAAAAAAATATAATTAAATCTCTTGCGTCATTTTCGAAAATATAATTAAATCTCTGAAAAAATCTCTTGCAGTTCAAAAAAATCTCATAAAATCTCTCAATGTTAAGTATGATTCAATCGATATTTCAAGGTGTTTTAACCATTGATTATTATGTGTTATTTAACTTTTTCATTCATAAGTTCAAATGATAATGACACATTATCTACTAACAGCACACTTTTTACTATCATGTACTATCTGAATAATCAACAAAAGTATGGTTTACCGTTTAGGTACATTTTTACTCATAATAGAATACATTACTTTCACGTGTGACGATTCGCACAGAATTTATCAGATGACTTTTTTCACCAAAATTTGGTAGTTTCCAAAGCATACAGTCAACTCTACTTTTCAAAAGTGCTTGAGTACAGAAACATTCGGATAGACTTTTTTATTGGCTCTTTCATGACATAGAACAGAAACAGGTGAGAAGAAAACTGAAAATGGGGGGAAAATAGCCAAAAAATGGGTATATAAGCACATATATAGTTTAAAAAAAAATTAGTGAATTAGAAGGTAAAAATTGGCAAATATAGAGAGATTTTCTCAATCAGAAGAAAATATAATTAAATCTCTCTGGAACATCATGGAAAAATATAAATTATATATATAAATTATATAGATTTTTTAAATATAAATCTCACAGAGATTTTTTCAATGCTAATCGGGCAGTACTGCAAAAAGCTGTATGAGACAGGGGAGTAGTGATGGAATGGCGCCATGGCGCTGGCGCCATTTGAGGGCGCCAAAGGGCGCCGCGCCATGGCGCCATTGGCGCTTGGCGCCCTTTTTCTGTGGCGCCCTTGGCGCCTGGCGCCTACATTCTGAAAGGCGCCATGGCGCCCTTGGCGCTTGGCGCCCTTTTTCCGTGGCGCCCTTGGCGCCTGGCGCCTGCTTTAAAAGGGCGCCAAAAAGGCGCCAGCAGGGCTTCAAGGTGACTGCTGTATAAATAGAAAAAAGATGAAAAACGCATTCATGGATGATCTGAATTCGCCAGAAAAATGGACGAAGTGGTGTGAGTGGGTATAAATTTTTTGTGCAGCGGTTCATCAGATGTGTCTGACAGAATGTTGAACTTGCAAAATCATAAATCAACGGATTCAAATCGTTGCAATTCCGTTTTTTGTCCATTTCGAGGAAACATTGATTGGAAAAGTCAATTTGAAGTGAATGGATTGTTGTCAAATGACAATATCCATTGTGTTTGAATTGTCATGTGAATTTTACTCGAATTTTTTTGTTGCTAGAGTTGTCTTTGTTCATTACACCCTGGAGAACGCAAATTAAGTAGTGAATGCATGTACTAGGGTGCTGTAGAAACCAGAGTTGTACAAATACTGGTATTTTTGGAAAACATAAACGTAAACGTAAATACCTTTTCTAAATTGTGAGTATTAATACTGAAAACGTAAAATACTTCTAAAATACCCGGGTAAACGTAAAAAAAACGTAAACGTAAAAATTTCTTTGAAGTGCCCCACCCATGATCAAGTGCATTGAAAAACACTCTTGTTTTTCCTATTTCAACCATTTCTCTGCTAATACGATTACATTCTTGCTTACCTATGTTATTTATCAAACAATTGAGAAAATAATTGGCAAAAAACATAAATTGTACGTATTATATCAGATAAAAAGTTCAAAAATGCACTGTTTTTGTGCATTTTCCATACGATTTTTACGTTTTCTCTGGTACCCGGGTAATTGTGCCAGGAAAACGTAACAAAACGTAATGGTATTTTTGGAAAACGTAAACGTAAACGTAAATATAAATACCCAAATAACCGGGTATTTCGGGTAAAGGTAAATACGTTTTTCCAACTCTGGTAGAAACACTTTTAGCACACGCAGGGTGTTGTCTTATTTATCCTGGCGCTCTTGGCGCCTGGCGCCCTATTTTTCAAATGGCGCCATGGCGCCCTTGGCGCTTGGCGCCCCTTTTCCGCGGCGCCCGCTTTCCGAATGGCGCCATGGCGCCCTTGGCGCCCACTTTCTGAATGGCGCCATGGCGCCATTGGCGCCTGGCGCCTTTTTTTCTGGCGCTTTTCCATCACTACAGGGGAGGCAGATCCGAGCATCATTCAGGGCAAGAAGAAATGTTGCAACATACTTTGAGCTTCAAGTTTAGATTTCCACTGATATTTGCAAGTTGACATTGACAACTTAATACCGTATTTCCTTGAAATACCCACTACCCTTGAATAACCCCCCTCGAAATACTCCCATGTAGTGATGTAAAAGCGCCATGGCGCTGGCGCCTGGCGCTAGCGCCAAAGCAAAAAGTGCCATGGCGCTTCTGGCGCTTGGCACCATTGTGCTCTGGCGCCATTGGCGCTTGGCGCTAGGGGTCGGAAAAGCGCCATGGCGCCAAAGTTCTGGCGCTTTTCACATCACTACTCCCAGGTGTTTTTGAACTGAGGGAAAATACCCCCCCTCGTAATACCCCCGTCTTGAATGATGTACATCATGTATACAATGTATATTCATGGAGTATTTATTGGTGTGAAATCTTATCGCAGCTATTCGTAGAGTAGTTTGTATAGCTAGGTATCTACGTTTTATGTTCTAAAACGTCCCGTTTGGTGACGTTTTTATTACCAGTCTTGGGTATGTAAAAGCCCATTCTTTACTACGATATTTGCGAAAATTTCTGGCTTAATAATAACCCCCCCCCCCCTCGAATAAGCCCCCCCCACTCGAAATACTCGCCTCTATATTTGCACTTTCTGTTAAAAAGCCTGGGGTATTTTGAGGAAATACGGTACATTAAAAAAAGTAAAAATAAATTTTCATTCGATTGGTGTCAATGATATTAGTATTGTTGTTGTTTTTTACTATACTTTCGATTTGTTTAGCCTTTCCTATTGAAAAAATTTCTGTGCTTTGTTTGGCTACATTTGCCATTTTCAGAGCTTGTTTGATCCATGCAAAAGACCATATGAAATGACATAAGTTATAGCATTATTTATATTTGACACAAATAAAATGTAACATAAGCGTTACACAAACACAGTATTACCCTGGAAGCACAAACATGTCATGTTTTGTCAACAAAAAATTTCCTGACAAAAAATGGTGCCAACTATAAACTGTAAAGGCAATGCAAACACCCAGAATTGCCATGAAAGCACCCTTTAATTTCTTCGGTAAATATAAAATACCGTATTACCTCGAAATACCCCCAGGGGGTTTATTATTTCGCCAGCAAAATTTTAGGGGGGTATTTCGAGGGGGGGGGGGTTATTTTTCCCCAGCCAAATTTGAGGGGGTATTTCGAGGGGGGGGGGTTAATTCAAGGGGGGGGGGTATTCGAGGTAATACGGTAGCTCTGGTGAACCTGTGAGAAAGTGTGTAACGTTCGAACGCTGAACGCAAAATTTCAGTGTGCGGTGCACCAATATGGAATATGCTTTGTTGTGCTAGTGTTCTGGATAAGTTTTTTTTCAGCCATGCTTTTACCCATTACAATTATCGACATTACATTTTGGCATCGTGCCAAAATGTTGAAATTAGTCGTGCTAAGCGGCATTCCATTCGTCTGGTACGGCAGGCAGGTCTGGCGGTATTTTAAAACAAAAGGGAAAATGTAATACCGTATTTCCTCGAAATACCCCCCGGGGGTGATTGTTTCATAGTGGTCCCGAGAGGGGGGGGGGTTAAACGAGGGGGGGGGTTATTATTTCACAAGAAAATTTTTGAAAACCAAGTACGAAATTGTCGTCTGAAACGTACGCAGACGGCGAAAAATGCAACAAAAATCGCCATTTATAAGACTCTAAAGACATTTATAAGTGTGTAGACGTACAAACACTGTTCTCACATAACAGAGTCATCGTTTTTAACGTGTGTTCTGCATTGTTGGGATGACAAACCGCATCCTTTGTCATTTACGTTCTCTATACACTAAATTTGGGGGGGGGGTATTTCGAGGGGGGGGGTTTATAAGTTCATAGTGTCCATTTTGAGGGGGGGTATTTCGAGGGGGGGGGGTATTTCGAGGGGGGGTATTTCGAGGAAATACGGTACTTTTAAAAAAGTTCAGTAATTCTAACAACTCTGGTGATTTCACATGCAAATTGCCATTGGTGGGTTTTTTCATTGGTTTTGTGCATTTTAGTGGCATTGCTTCTATTCCTGCATGATATCATGTATTAGTAAGTTGTGATATGTCAGTGTAGTAAATAATATCCAACCAATGTCCAACCATTTTTCACTTTCACTTTCACTTCATTTTTCTTTCACCATTTTTCTTCCTTTTCTTCCTTCTATGCCTATATATTGAACCCCCGCAAACCCCCCTCCCCCCAAAACCCCCCCAGAAAATTTTTCAGCTATCTTTCCCTCTGGAGGAGCAATTTGCTTTGTATTCACACCCCCCGGAAGGGTTTAAATCTAGAAGACCCCTGTATAATGAAATGGGCTCAAAATAGATTTGAAAGGTAAATATATAACCACATATATAAACAAAAATAGCGATTATGAAGGTGAAAATTGGCAAAATGGATCTAATTTTAGCGATTTTCAACAAAAAAATGGGAAAAAATTTGCTCGGACTTGGACGTGGGTCAAATCGCAAATGAAACTTGGACGATGGCCAAGTCTAAGTGCCCCGATCCGGGTTACTGGTTGCGTGTTCTACGAACGAGAGTGAAAGCTGGCCCTGCAAATCGGGGCCCCCTAACTCCCCTCCCCCAAATCGCTCAGAAGCGATGTCTCTAAATGTAACAAATTTTGAGCGATATTTCCAGAAATTTTTGCTCAAATTTGCCCCATTTTGCAGACGTTTAATTTGCTAATAACATTTTTCACGTTTATACATGTTTTGATCCATATTTTAGGCCTACTTTGTGTATACTATCATAGCGATGTCGAAATTTTTGGCCGGCTGCCATCGGAGATACCTATATCCCATTTTTATTTTTATTTTTTCGGGGGTAAAGTTCCGCCCGAACCCGCCTGTCGTGCCAGCATAGGGGATTTTGAGGGTAGCATTTTAGGGGGGGGGGGTCGGCCCCCGAGCACGTGCTAATAACTAAGGAACGGCTTGGTGGAAAATGTTGAAATTTTGATATATTATAGTTTCAGGTCGGGGCTAATTACAAGTCCGAGGAAATTTCGCTACGACCCCCCTGACTGGAGATAGGGTGGGTCTATAAAAATGTCGTTTTTGCGAAATTTTTCGGTGTCGCTCAGAACATGTTAACTTTGCACAGCAATAACTCGGTGATTTGTTAACTGATTTTGGTCGTTTAACTTTCATAAAAATCACAAATGTTTGGAGAGTTCATTTCTGAGGTAAAATCGGTGATATTCAATTGTGTATATATCGATTTGGCCGAATTTCCGGGTGTAAAATTTCGCGCAAAATTTTCTTCTTAGACATGCTATCTTATACTCCTGATCGAGAGAAACTCAAAAATAAACAAATGAGATCGATAGCTCTTTCCAATCAAAAGTTATGGCACTTCAAACTTTCGCCTTTCATCCACACAAATAACCACATGAAGAACTTCAAAACTCCATATCTGGACCATTAGCCGATTTTCATCAATAAGCACTTAAAATGATTGGAAAAACCTGGAAATAAGACCCCCCCCCCTAAAGTGCTACCCAGGCGCCTGACAGCGGCCACCCGGCACGCAATTAAATCCCGATCTGCCGGGCGGTCCGGCGGCGGCTAGCGTGTGCCTGGCGTGACGACGGGTCAGGCGGGACGCGGGCGCCATGTCTTTCGACATTATGTGCCTACACACACTAGTTTTCACCGTGACTTCGTGTGAAAACTGAAATTTTTTCAAATGCAAATTAATGAACACGGTTGAATGATTTTATTTAATTTTAATTGTAATTTAAATTGCAGAAAGTTAAAATTTCAAATGTTTCAACTTTAACACATAAAGCATACAAAAAGAGTAAGCTTGATGTCGCCATGTCGCCAGTTCAGTTTTCACATCGGTCACGGTGAAAACTAGTGCGTGTAGGGCCATTATGTCGAAACATTATAATATTATCACTGTATTTCCTCGAAATACCCCCCTCAAAATGGGCACTATGAATTTGTGCTCCGGAAAATGCATAACAGACGTTCAAAACACTTACTGTGTTACGTTATAACATCGTTTATACCATCTACATCCTTGTATAAGGCTGTAAAAACTTATATATGGTGGTTATTGTTGCATTTTTCACGTTTTTCTCTCAATATTTTCACTCTGAAAAAAACCCCCCGGGGGTAATTCGAGGAAATACAGTACATCACTTTTTATTTTTATTCAGTTTCTACCATTACAACGATGTTCACTTTATGACTTCATGATGGAGTGGTTCCTTCCAAATATTGACTCCCATAATGTCTGCCGAGTTTACATAAATACTACCGTATTACCTCGAAATACCCCCATGGGGGTTTATTTTTTCGCCAGCAAAATTTGAGGGGGGGTTAATTCGAGGTTTTTTAATATTATTTGGTCAGAAATTTTCGTGAAATTCATAGTATAGAATACGCTTTTTCACACACAAAAATGGTTATAAACGCAAGAAAATAGGTAGTATTGGGGCTATAGATGTACATCTGTACACAAATGAGCGTATAAGTGTATCTGCAATGCAAAATAGTAGTAATAAGTACATCGCATACATGATGTACATCATTCTGGAGGGGGGTATTTCGAGGGGGGGTTGATTATTTCCCCAGCCCATTTTGAGGGTGGAGTTAATTCGAGGGGGGGTCAATTCAAGGGAATAATTCGAGGTAATGCGGTAAATAATATTATTATCACTCATTATTATACATGCTAGCATGCAGAGACGGAAGTTTTGAATATGAATAAAGGGTAAAAACTGATGAAAACAGCCCTATTGTAAATTTGTGATCATTTGATTTATCATACAGCAGTAACGATGGCAAACAGTCGAAAAAAAAGTATTTAAATTTTTAAGTGTTTTTTCTGAAATGAATTTTCGAATTTTCGAATTTTTCTTCAAAATAATTTTCGAATTTCGAATTTAATTTTCGAATTTCAAATTTTCGAATCTTTTTTGGCAATTTTCGAATTTTTTTGGCTAGTTTTCGAATTTTTTCAAATAATTTTCGAATCTTTTTGGAAAAATATTGAATCTTAAGCTTTGAACACAGAATTTGGACTGTCTTCATGTTCTGCTCAGTTGTTATGACCTTATTTTAACCAGAAATCAGCATTAAAAATGGTGGAATGAGTTATGCAAACCAGTGTGCTGCTTCTTCATTTAATTCACACATTGCTACATTTAATTCACCAACAGAGCGAAGGCAATAAAAACAACAATTTAAAAATTGTTGTCAAATAAAATATACCGTATTACCTCGAAATACCCCCATGGGGGTTTATTATTTCGACAGCAAAATTTGAGGGGGGGTTAATTCGAGGGGGGGGTTTATTCGAGGGGGGGGGGTTTATTATTTCGTCATAAATTTTCGTAAGGATCGTAGTAAATAGTAGGCATTTGCGTACCCAAAATAGGTCATAAATGTGTCCAAACAGGATATATTTGGACATAAAAACGTAGATAGCTACACATAGAGTAGTTTGTGTAGCTATCTACGTTTTTTATGTCCAAATATATCCTGTTTGGACACATTTATTACCTATTTTGGGTACACAAATGCCTACATTTTACTACGATCCTTACGAAAATTTCTGACGAAATAATAAAACCCCCCCTCGAATAAACCCCCCCTCGAATTAACCCCCCCTCAAATTTTGCTGGCGAAATAATAAACCCCCATGGGGGTATTTCGAGGTAATACGGTACTATCATACCAAATTTATGCACTTTTCATAAAATATTGACATGTTGGGAGCAGATTGAAACCGTGCGCCTGACGTGCGCCACCCGGTAGTTGCAACTTACAGGACATTTCGGAGTGGTTTCGACTTGGAATCAGACATCTGAGGTGAGTTGTGCATTGTGCGAGCATAAAATCCAACGAAAGTCTTTTCTGATGACCGCTGTCAGTTTCCCTTTTATAGACTTTCAATGGCATTTGGATCTACGATCAAGTTCATAGGCAGAGCCGGTCCGCATCGTTGTTAAAACGTGTTTGCGTTTACTCGATAGATATGTACCCTAAATCCTCAAATAACACCCCAGGCCCAAATTTAATTCGCCCTACAAATATTCCTAAGTTATGCCCTACGCCCGAGACGGCCTACGTGCACGTACTAGGGTGTCAAATTTCCGTTTCCGTTTTCCGTTTCCGCCTTTCCGCAGGAAAAATTTTTACCTTTCCGTTTTCCGTTTTCCAGCAGCCGAAAAATTTTTACCTTTCCGTTTTCTGTTTTCCGGCAGCGGCAAAATTTTTACCTTTCCGTTTTCCGTTTTCCTGCAGCTGAAAAATTTTTACCTTTCCGTTTCCGTTTTTCCGGCCCATTTTTCCGTTTTCTGGCTGAAAATTTTTTACCTTTCCGTTTCCGTTTTACCAGGCCATTTTTCCATTTTCTGGCTCGATTTTCAGTTTTCTGGCATTTTTCCATTGTTTTTCCAATCTGTATTTATCTTCAATTGGCTCATCCCATTGTGTTGTTTTTGTCTTAAGAGCAGCATTGACAACTGGGATTTCAGGGTCAGTGAAACAGGTGCTGTGAACCCAATTGGGTCATATGCTGACACCAATAATTTATTCAAGTTTTGTGTGGTTGGTGTTGTGATGCTGTCAATTTGCAATTTTGGTGTTGATATTGCCAGCATGTCCATTCGGTGATTTTATTTCATGCCCATTACTGCGACAATTTTATTCACCTTTGGACTCCTGTCATTTTCTGCTATTTCATTCATGACTGATCTGGAGTTTGACAGCCATTCCCTCATGTTCATAGAACATTGGTTATATAAAGCTTTGACTTTGTAATATAGTTCTAAAGCTTCAACTTCATTCGTGACACTCATGATGAAGTTATTGACATAAATGTTGTTTATTATCATCGCCAACTGGTTTTGTTCCCCTTCATTTTCTTCATATTCATTCATGTTGTTTATTGTCACATTTAAATGGTATTTTATGACTGCTCCCAAAATTGCTGGGCTGCAGACAAGTCCAAACAGTATGCGTTTAAAACAAAGTACTATTAAGTTATTTTCAGTTACTGGTTTTGAGGTATCTTTCAGCCAGAAAAATTGTGTGTAGTCTCTAGCTTGGTCATGCAATCCTATTTGCAAAAATGCCTTTTCAATATTGGCAATTAATGCTAGATTGCCTGCCCTGAACCTCAGGAGTAGGCCCAGTGCTAATGGTGTTGTAATTGGTCCTCTAAAAAGGCACTCGTTGAAACTGGGCTTACCTGCCGACCCATTGTACACAATTCTGCATGATGTCGATTTGCCCGGCGTGATTACTGGCTGGTGTGGCAGGTAATGAATCCCCTTGTTGTCTGTTTTGTCATCACAGATCCCTTTTCTAGTTGGTCGTTCAAAACTTTCCGGTATTGTTCGAATAAGTTTGGATCTTTGTTGAATCTTCTTATCAGTGATTTAAACCGCACCAAGGCTTCTGCTTTTCCCGTGGGCAGGTCACTGATACTCTCTTTATACGGCCAGTCAATATAGTATTGTTTGTTGTTGTTGTTGAATTTTATGCTATTTATTGTCATCTCCTCTGCAATGTTGTCATCAATTGCATAGGGGTCATCAGTGATTCCCACTGCTTCTAGACTGTGAAATTGTCGTAGTGTTTCCTTTCCTATGGCCACTATGGCTACTTTTTGATGATTTTTTGTTGGTTCAGTTAAGCTTGAGCTACAAGTGAAGTTAGAGGCATGATCCATAGTTGCAGAATGTACAGCTACCACAATCAAAGCCAAACAGGCAAACCTGCATGCAGGTTTTCCTTCTGCAAATTTGTCTATTACTGTGCTAATTTCACTTTATTTTTTTCCATTTCCGTGAAAATTTCGCTTTCCGTTTTCCGTTTTCCGGCATTTCATTTTTCCGTTTTCCGTTTTCCGGCTGACAATTTTTTTTTACCTTTCCGTTTTCCGCTGAATGAAATTTTTTTACCTTTCCGTTTTCCGTTTTCCGGCAGAAATTTTTTTTTTACCTTTCCGTTTTCCATTTTCCGTAAAGTGAAAAAATTTTACCTTTCCGTTTTCCGTTTTCCGTGAAAAAAATTTTTTGACACCCTAGCACGTACCGATCTACAAATTTTTCAAATTTGAGTTAGGACCATTTTTGGGGTCCCCATATAAATGCGCTTCAAAAATATATATAATATGTGGGGGGTGCGAAATTCAATTTTGAGATATGGGGGGGTCGAAAAAAGCAAAAAAATTGCAAAATACAGTTTTTGAAATTTTAAAAGTACTGATCTACAAGCTTTTTCAGCTTTTGTGTCTTTAAAAGTACCGATCTACACACTTTTTTCAAAATTGCTCTTTTAAATGTACTGATCTGCACATTATTTTTTGTGCTTCTAAAAGTACCGATGTCAGCTTGGCGTCCGATTGCGCAAAAACTCATTTTGTGCTTTTTTATTATGGGTAAAAGTACCGATCTACAGCTTTCTGATTTTGTGCTTTAAAAAATACCGATCTACACGCTATTACCAATTTGTTCCTTTAAAATGTACTGTACTACAAAAATACAATTCCCTAAAGTTTATATAGCTAGTGTTATGTGTATAATCAATGATTATACCCATGCATGTGGATACCCAACAATATGGCCGAAATACCCTTACCCAAAATTCCCATACCCAATACCCATGTATGGGTATTGCATGCTCCAAACTTTCAATCGCGATTATCGCAAAATCGATTTTTTGTAGATCGGTACTTTTAGAAGCACACCCTTCAAATCCTCATACAAATTTCACGGAGTTATGTGCGTAAGGCGCCCGAAAAACCAAATTTGCTATTCAATTCACGCGTTTTGTCGGGAGCGCGGCCGACAAAGTAAAAAGAAAAAGAAAAATCTGCCCTGCAGCAAAAAGCTGTTGGGAGCAATAGAAAAATGTTTAAACAAGGCATGTTCAAATGTAAAAATGTTCAAGGCATAAAGGCAGAAAAGGAATAATTTCTCAAATTTCACATTTTCTAATGACAAAAGTAATTTACTCAAGTTTACTCATAGTAAAAGTGCAAAATTTTATTTAAAGTTTTCTGTAATCAGCAGTGTGTAAAAATAAATACCTTATGTTTACATTTCTTTTCAAAAAAGTTGAGTACTTTTAACAACTCTGCTGGTCTGAAGCCATCTTTGTTTGCCACGCTAATCGGCGCCAGTCTCACTTTCTGTTTTTTCTTATCGATCCGTCAAACTGAGCGACCATGGACGAAATCAATAGGTGAGCTCAATGGGAAGCTGATCCCAGCAAGTGGCCAGATTCGGTGCGACTACCGTATTTCTCCGTGTAAAGGACCCCCCGTGCACAACACCCGGGGTGTTATACAGCTGCATAGCACCCCCGGGGTGCTATGCTAGGTTTCAAAAAGATCACCCATTTGAATTGCTTAAATATTCCTTAAATATTGTGCGTGGTGCATGCCACCCAGTGCAATTTCTACACGCTGGGAACTAAACAAGCCTAAATATGTAGGAAACGAAAGCACAGATTTTTACACTCAATATTAACGATGGCAAACCTCCCAGAAAAAAAGTATTTAAATTTTTAAGTGTTTTTTTCTAAAATGAATTTTCGAATTTTCGAATTTTTGACCAAGTTGATTTTCGAATTTCGAATTTAATTTTCAAATTTTCGAATCTTTTTTTGCAATTTTCGATTTTGTTAAGAAAAATATTGAATTTGAAGCTTAAAACACAGTATTTGGACTGTTTTCATGTTTGGAGCCCCTTTCAACCTTAATTTCACTGTAAATGAAGCATGACATGACAGTTTCATTTCACTTAACATGACAAATGGTAGAAACACTTACCGTATTTCCTCGCATTTACCCCCGGGGAGTTTATTTTATCAGAGTGGAAATTTTGAGGGGGGTTGAACGAGGGGGTGTATTTCAAGGGGGGGTTAATAAATTCATAGTGCCCATTTTGAGGGGGTGGGGGGGTATTTCGAGAGGGGGGTATTGCGAGGGGGTATTTCGTGAAAATACGGTATGTGGATCAGCTTGCACCATTTTCGCTGGGGCTGAATGTCTTCCAAAAAACGTTTGTGTGACTGCCCCTCGGAAGACCCGCGAGCGATTTTTTGAACTGGCATCTGTATCCGCGGAAGTAGTTCGCCGCGGTTCTTTCTAATTGTTTGGGCGGCTCTGTGCAGTGTGCACCAGAGTTGGAAAAACGTATTTACGTTTACCCAAAATACCCGGTTATTCGGGTATTTATACTTACGTTTACGTTTACGTTTTCCAAAAATACCATTACGTTTTGTTACGTTTTCCTGACCAAAATACCCGGGTACTAGGGAAAATGTAAAAAACTTGTGATCGTTCACATGTGCACATGTTCAAATCGGGGTGCACCACCTGCAGCCACATAAACATAACATGTATACATACAAAAATGTAGTGTATGAAAAAAGTGACTGCACGGTTGTACTTATGTACACATGGAATACTGGGTACATATTCATAAATGTGTTCAAAAGCTGAACACAAAAACCTTTTTGTTTGTTTCTGGAGCGTTGCGTTTATAAATTTTTTGTGATGAATTCCGACGTGAGTAGTAAATGTTCCGAAACTGGCAGGGTGAGTGCAAGCTCTGGTGCCAATCCCAGACTCTGTAGGATGCCCTGTAAAATGTAAAATTTCATGCAAATGTCAAAACTCATGTAAAATGCCCAGCAAAATGGCAAAGATTTGCCACCTTCCAGGGCACTTTGCAAGACTTTAGACACTTTGCATGCCATTTGACATTTTACAAGGCATTTTACAGGGTCTGGGACTCCCCCAGAATCACCAGCGTTAGTTGGATTTAGCCACACTTACTACAGAAAGTTATGCAGATGGAATGATTGACCCACCTGAAGGTGAAAATAATGGTATATTCCAAAGCACAATGGCAAATATGGTGTGTAAAATTTTTTACGTTTACGTTTTTTTTACGTATTCCTTGGTATTTTAAAAATACCTTACGTTTTAGTATTTATACTTTTTATTTGGAAAAGGTATTTACGTTTACGTTTACGTTTTCCAAAAATACCAGTATTTGCACAGCTCTGGTGTGCACTCCTAAACGCAGCACGCCTTTAACACGCTGAACTTAAGACTGTGTTTTGTCGCCTTGAATTACCTTAAAAATTCGCAATTTTTGAATTTTCGAATTTTCGAATTTTTTTAAAAAATAAATCGATTTTTAAGTGTTTTTTCCAAGGGTGAAATAAAAATTCGAAAATTATGAAAAATTCGAAAATTCGAAAATATTTTCGAATTTTCGAATCTTTTTTTGCCATCGTTACTCAATATATAGCTGTTTTGCTTGGTTGCATTCACAGAGAACATACATAGAAAATGAATGCACAGGGGCATTTTGACACTCGATATTTTGCTGTTTTGGTTTGCAAAACAGGTTCCATGTATAACACCCCTTAACCTAACACCCGGGTGTTATACAAGTTTTGAAAAAAGGTTACTGAAAAGTGCCCCAATTTTGTATAGCACCCGGATGCTTTACCCGGAGAAATACGGTACAATATTTTTCTTATAGAATGTCATACCTCCAATAAAACGGCAGGTTTTGGCACGTTTGGCGCTGACGAGAACAATAGAACGGCACTCTCACGGCAATTGAATGGTACCTCCAATAGAACGGCAGGTAGAAATTAACTGTTATGTGGGGTCAAAACATGTGCAAAACCAATATTGAGTAAGAAAACTATAAGCAGTACATTGCATAGATGACGTACATCATTCCGGAGGGGGGTATTTCAAGGGGGTTTATTATCAGGCTGTAAAGTAAGTTTCTTATTTTTTTGCGATCTCATAGAAATGCACATTCCTGCATCCCATTCGGTTGTACATTGGCCGAATTTGATGCCCTTCGAGTATGTTGGGGTTTAGGGTCTGGACTATGACGAAATGTTTTGGTTTGCCCGAATAATCCCCCAGTCCCGAGATAAGGGGGTCTATAAAAAGGTGGTCATTTTGCATGGGTGATCTGCACACTGACCTTGAAGCTTAATAACTCGGCCATTTCTGGGTCGATTCGGATCGTTCAATACTTAACATGATCAGGACAACCTGCAGATTCAATTTTTGTGATCGGATTAGTGATGTCTCAATTCCGTATGCCGATTTGACCCTGTTTTTGAACTTGAAAAATAATCGTAATAATAATTTTTCAAGGCAGTTTTTTGAAGGTGCTATCATATACTTTAGACAAAAAAATTAATCTGGCCCAAAACCTGTTTCAATATCTCTTTCCAATCAAAAGTTACAGCACTTCAAACTTCAAACCTCCAAACCATAAATATAAATTATCGCATGAAGAACAAAGCATGAAATTCAAAACTCTACATCTCCGTCATTTCATAGCTGATTTGCGCCTATGAATGCATAAAATGACATGTGGATTTCATTTTTATGTTTTGATTATCTGTATGCACTGTTTTTCATGCAGTTATTTCATGAGCAGGAAGCGAAACTTAAAAGTGATATAACTTTTAATTGGACTGAGATAGTGAAGTCATTTTTGTTTTATATGAATTCTCGATGTCTAAAGTATATGATAGCATGTTCAGTAAAAATCAACATTCGAACTCCAGCACAAAGCTCCAGCACAAAGCTCAAGGAACAGCCCCGTGAGCACACGATCGGTTTGATATCTGACAAAGACCCCTTGGAACCAGTTTGGGCTTATTTTGATCCCAGGTTATGTTTGAAACAAAACTTATCATACTGTATTAGGTATACTAGACGGACATACAATGCACTGTGACACTATACAATGAATGATAGCTATTTTGATGAATAAGGACACACGAAAAATTGTGCACCAAATTAAGCAAAAGCAATGTTATATGATGAGAAAAAATTAAATGCCTTAATGTTGAAAAATGAAATTAATGAAAAAATAGAATTAAATGTTGAACATTGGTCTCTCAAAACACTATTGGTTTGTATTGGAGAACTGGCAATCATTGTGACAAAACAGGATATGTTTGGACATATACAGGTATATATCTACACCAGAGTTGTTAAAAGTACCAAAGTATATGTAAACATAAAGTTTTTTTTTACTCACACCCTGAGTACAGAAAAAGTAAAGTATTTGTTTAGTTTTACTCATGAGTAAACATAAAGAAACCCAGAAACCCCAGAGACATGAAGAAATCCCAGAAAATATAAAAGTGAGAATTTTTTAGGATTTTGTCCCAATTCTCACACAAAATCACTAATTTTCATACATTTTTGACAATTTCATACTTCAATTTCACTAGTTCATGTGTTATATGCCTATTTTCAGCTATTTTTGGCATTTTTTTCTCTATTTTTTGCTTTTTTCTTCCTTTTATACCATCTATGCCTTGAAAAAGCATATAACAAAGCCATCTAAAATACACTTTCTGTACTCAAGTACTTCCAAAAAGTATTTGAAAAAGCGAGTACCAGTACTTTTTTCAAAGTATATGCAAACGTATTCACTCAGTACTTAAGTATACATACTATTTGAGTAAATGTAAATACTTTTTGACAACTATGATTTACACAAAATAGTATTTATATTTTGTAGCTTCGATGCAAATTGGCATCAATCAAAACATCATGTATGCATTGCATACATGATGTAAATCATTCAAGATGGGGTATTTCGATGGGGGTCAATTTGAGGGGGGTTAGTTTGTAGTAATACTGTATGTATGTATGCTATGGACCAGTAAATGCTCAAAAGTCCTCAGACCCTATATGGATCAGGTAGGTTATGTAAATAAAAAAATTATGCCCTGTTGGGTAGAACTGCCACTGACAAATCAAAAAAATATGGGTCCTCTCCAACCAGAGTTGTTAAAAGTAATGAACTTTTTTCAAAGTATATGTAAACGTAAAGTATTTATTTTTTACTCACCCCCTGAGTACAGAATACTTAGAGTAAATTTTTTCGTTTACTCATGAGAAAACATGAGTAAAATACTTTTTCCCTGAGAAAACGTCAAAGTGAGTTTTTTTTAGGAATATTACCCCAATTTTCACTCAAAATCACAAATTTTTGTACCTCTTTGACCATTTTAACCTTCAAATTCACTAGTTTATGTGTTATGTGCCTATTTTCAGCGTTTTTTGGCGATTTTTCCTATGTTTCGTTTTTTCTCCCTTTTCCATTTATGCCTTTGGAAAACCGTATAACAAAGCCTATCTGAAATACTTTTTCTGTACTCGGGTACTTTCAAAAAGTATACGTAAAAGCAAGTACACATACTTTTTTTCAAAGTATACGTAAACATATTTACTCAGTACTCGAGTATACGTACTTTTTGAGTAAACGTAAATACGTTTTAACAACTATGTCTCCAACAACCAGATTTGATCGGATCACCATTCTTCTACTGAATGACGTGGAAGGTCAGCCCGCTTACTGCCATTATTTCATCGCAAATGGCACCAGGGGGCAGTCCCAAACCCTGTCAAATGCCCTGAAAATTGTAAAAATGTTTAAGCAATGATGTCAAAAGTAATGTAAAATGCCCTGTAACATGGAAAAGGTATGTTTGCCGTTTTACAGGGCATTTTCCATGACTTTTGATACTTTGCATGACATTTGACATTTCACAGGGTATTTTACAGGGTCTGTGAGTGCTACCGGGCTGTCGGGAACAGCACCATTCAAAACCAAGGTAGCACCACCATACATGTTACACTGTGAAAGTGGGGTTGACGCACAATTTGTCACCGCCACGAAGCTGGGAAGGCTGGAAGGAGATATCGCGATAAGGGATATGATTAGGGTTACAAGGTTGCCAGGGAAGGGTGAGTATAATCGTGATCGAAAGTGAATACCCACGAAGTATACTCCGGTTACTTTACACCTTGCACGCACGGTTCCGGCTGGAAGTGTGCCAACGATCGTTAACGCATGCAAGTTTCATAACAATATGACGAAATTGATTGTTGTTATAATGTTATTTATGAACATAATCACATTAATGAATTTTTTCATCTTTTTACGGAAATTGCATGATTTAATGATCATTGGCACGCTTCCGACACAAGACATAAATCACTGCGAGGCAGGCAGAGTATCATGTCCGCCGAGTATATCAGCTTTCTAACACTTCCACCATAGCCGGAGATATTGCGTCTGACATGAAGTCAAAAAATGGGTGCCAAACTTGGGCGGGACCGGGAAGGTGTTTAACTAACATTTCACGTGTCCTTACACTTGACGCCAGTTCTGTTGCCTTCTGTCACTTCATCACCATGAAATGATGAAATCTGAATATTGTTTTTCGTTTCATTTCAGACAACAAACGACAGCCGTTGGCAGTCTGCCTGGCGCCAATTTTCGGCCGCAACGTTCTTTGGCCCGTCTTTTTGCAATTTGTATCATTGCATCGTAGATTTGGGGCCTCCTACTTCTATTTCTATATTTTCAACGAATCAGACAATGCGACGGCGGCACTTATTCACCATTTTGTGGCTAATAAAATCGGAGAAAGTATTTACTTACCTACGAAATCGCGTTGCGTCAACAGGCACAGATGCAGACACAACTTTCAAATAAATGATTGCATTTTCAGGACGTTAAACAGGTGCAAAAAACTGCAATACGTGTGAATTATTTGCATAAACAAAATTTTTGATCACAAATTGGCAGATATGATCTGGTGGGCGTGATCGATATTGACGATATGCTAATTCCCGCTGAGACGGGAAAAACCTGGCCGCAAGTGATCAGGTATGGAGCGATTAAGGCTCAGACGTAAAATTCCATTGCAAAATTGATTACATGAAAGTGGATGATGATACAGGTCTGCAATTTTTCATGGACAATATGTTTATCAATACCTTCATAGTGTCCAAGAGTCATCGTCCACAGTCACTGCCATTTGATTGCGAAAATTCAAAAATTTATATTTTATGTTAAAATTTTACGTCAGCTGAAAAAAATCAATTCTACGCTGTGTCACTGTATGCAATCACCTGGGGTCACATTTAATTCTAGCGTAATACGCCCTACGTGCATGTAATGCGCCCGAAATCGGGCAGCCTCCCTACAACTTCAATACGGTTGCCGTACGTGCACGCAACTTGCGAAAACGTAATTCGATTGCTTGTCGGTAGGCGGCTGTCAGGGGCCAGATTTAATTCTCCCTACAGATTTGTAGGGTAGGGCGTATGCGCGATAGATTTTTGAAAGTTCAGCCGCATCGACGCACATGCACCGAGAGCAAGGCGGTTTGTAAAATATACGAAACCATCCCTTAAGGTCGCCGATATTGCAATATGATGTATATCACTTTGATTTTGGCACAGATCTCATGCTTTCATCATTTCTTGGCCATCTGCTAATTTGTTTTTTTTATATTTTGTCGGGTGGGTTACTCACATAAGTCACGCTTTTGTACGCTCGTGCATGCATTTCTTTCTTGTCGCTGCCCTCATGGTTTCGGTTGCAGACAGTGAACACTAAAAAAGTGACTACCTGACGACACAAAAGCGCGACTTATGCGAGTAATAAAATAAAAAACGAATTGGCTGACGGCCAAGAAATGACAAAATCATGATTGCCGTGCCAAAAACGAAGTGATATATGTCATATTGCAATATCGGCGACCTTAAGGGATGGTTTCGTATATGTTACAAACCGCCTTGCTCTCGGTGCATGTGCATCGATGCGGCTGAACTTTAAAAAATCTATCTGGGTGTACGCCCTACCCTACAAATCTGTAGGGAGAATTTAATCTGGCCCCATGTTTAGAAATGTAAAAAAAAAAAATTGTTCGGTTGCCTAAAAATGCAAATAAACATGACTTTCGTCTGACATTGTGACATGACATTCGTCTGACTGTGTGATTTGTGCCCCATTTCAACGACGACATCTGCACGCAGTGCGTCAGCTGCACACTTTTACTATATACTGTCTGACTGTCTGTCTATACTGTCTATAAACAAAAATGTTTTATACCGTATTACCTCGAAATACCCCCATGGGGGTTTATTATTTCGCCAGCAAAATTTGAGGGGGGGTTAATTCGAGGGGGGGGGGGGTTTATTCGAGGGGGGGTTTTATTATTTCGTCAGAAATTTTCGTACGGATCGTAGTAAATAGAAAGAATTTGCGTACCCAAAATAGGTAATAAATGTGTCCAAACAGAATATATTTGGGCATAAAAACGTAGATAGCTACACAAACTAGTCTATGTGTAGCTGCAATGCAAATTAACAGTAATATACATCATGTACATTGCGTACATGACGTATTTATTATGTACATGACGTACATCATTCCGAAGGGGGGGGGGTATTTCGAGGGGGGGGGGTTTATTATTTCCCCAGCCCATTTTGAGGGGGGGTTAATTCGAGGGGGGGGGGGTTAATTCAAGGGGGGGGGGATAATTCGAGGTAATACGGTATATTCTATTGTCACATTATTTACATTACCGTATATCCTTGAATAAGACCCCGGGGGCATTATTATTTCATCAGAGGTTTTGGGGGGGAGTTATTCAAGGGGGAGGGGTACTATTCAAGGGGGGAGTTATCTTTTCCTCAGAGCTTCCAGGAAAACTTTCACTTTATTCATTGTTTGTATTTATGCATACCGTCCCGGCTGTAAATAGCCTAACATTCTTTTGTATTTTTCGTTTCACACACCAAACCCCATTTGTATTCGATGAATCAGCCCAGACATAGCTTTATCTTTCTGTTTGTCTCGTTTTCATTTTCGTGTGTTGCTCATCGATTGTTTTACCCAGAGGGGGAACTTATTCAAGAGGGGTGAGTTATTCAAGAGGGGTGAGTTATTCAAGAGGGGTGAGTTATTCAAGGGGGGCATTATTTTTTTCCACACCTGGCCAACATGGGGGTGTTATTCAAGGGGGGTATTATTCAAGGGGGGTCTTATTCAAGGATATACGGTACCTACTCTGACTGAATCCTGTGTTCACTTGATCGCTTTTTTACGCGGCATATTCCAAAAAAACATCATGAAACATCATCAGCGAGTTGAGTAGATTGAAAATATACCGTATATTTTGTTAGAATAGACGTGTATTTCAGGCATTTGTTGCAAAATTCTTAAGTGTTCTTCATGCCCGACAGCATTTTGCTGTAGGGCGGATTTTTATTTTCATTTTTATTTTGTCGGCCGCGCTCCCAACAAAACGCATGAATTGAATTGGAAATTGGATTTTTCTGGCGCATTACGCGCATAACTCCATCAAATTTGTAAGAGAAATTTTAGTACGTGCACGAAGGCCGCCTCGGGCGTAGGGCACAACTTAGGATTATTTGTAGGGCAAATTAAATTTCTGGCCCGGCGTAGCTGATTTATCGTTTGACTTTTCTTCAGCTGGCGTAAAATTTCAACGTAAAATCGAAATTTTTGAATTTTCACAAACAAATAGAAGATATTGCCTCAATGAAAATACATGAACACAATGAATATATTGATAAACATATTGCCCATAAAAAATTGCAGACCTGTATCATCATCCACTTTCATGTAATCAATATTGCGATGGAATTTTACGCTGTAATTTTACGTCCGAGCTGTAATCGCAGCCTAATGTAATTTATGTTTCCCGACCACCCGCATTTAGCGAAGCCGATCCAAACAAAAAATATGGGTCAGTTTGTCTGCGAAACAGATGGGTTTGGTCTGGAAGAACTTACAGGGAACAGGACATGTTCGCAACTGATATGGATAATGAGACAAAACTTGGTATGATGCCAATGCTGCACTTTCACAACACGAGTGCCTGCGCGCGAAGTGGTTAGTGCACGGGCACGCATTATTATGTGCAACAATAGCAAAACACACATATTTAACGCGGAAACTCATTGATTTTCCTTTTTACACTTTCGAACACAATTTTTTTTGAAAAACTCAAAACAATGAGTTTTTTTATTGGCAAATACGAAAACAGAATCATTTTAATATGTTGCATTAATTGTTGTGATGTTTGCTTGATGTTTTCACTTGTCAAATATTGTATCAAATGAATACTGCTTGTGAAATGATACTACATTTATTGTGGGATATTTTAATACATTTATTGTGCTCACAAATGGTAAAGCCCAAAATATTGCTTGAAATTGAAATAAAGCATGAGTGATTTTTACGGATTTGTTTGAGCTTAGGGTGAGTATTTATATATGTACATATATTTATATAAATTCCCAATATATAGATTATATAGAAATATATTCCCAAAATATATAGAAGTATGCTATATATTATATATATATATATAATAATATATATATAGCATATTTCCTTGAAATGCTCCCCGGGGGTGATCGTTTCAGAGTGAGAATTTTGAGGGGGGTAAACGAGCCCATGCCATTATGCATCTAAACCGAGTATGCATCTAGGCCCATCATGCACCTAATTCTACCCAGTTTGCATCTAGACCGATTACTCATGAGTACTAACTTACTCGTGTACTTTTTGAAAGTACGCGACTACAGAAAACAAATTTTAAGGGGACAGAAAATGTCATTTTGTCAGACAAAACGTGACAAACATAGGACATTTTCCTAAGAAATATTTATCAGGAGAGAAAAACAAATCTTTGATGTATTACCGTGTAAAAAATTGTAAAAATACCGATTTTTACGTTCTTTGTGAGAAAAATACCTACTTTTACATTTTCTGTTAGAAAAAATACACATTTTTAAACTCTGGTCAGATGCATAATTTGTCTCGATGCATAATGGGTAGAATTAGGTGCATGATGAGCCTAGATGCATAATCGGTTCAAATGCATAATGAGTCCTACTCGGTTAAACGAGGGGGTATTTTGAGGGGTACTTATTTTTTCGCCAGAAATTTTTTGAACCCCCCAGTACTAAAATGTTTGTTGTAACCAGGGTTGGTTTAAAAAAAGTTCTTTGTATACAAATTGTGTAAAAATTGTATAAAAATGTATTTAATTTTATTCTTCTTTCATTTTATTTTATTTTATTCCAAAAAGTCAGTAATAAAATAAAATGACACCATTTTGCAAAAATTTTACAAAAAAATCTGTATCCTGCATGCAAGGCCAGTGTTGAAGTTGGAGTCCACTGCATTCTATACACTTGCATTTCCACAGTTGTATAAGTTTTTGGGTGATTGGTCTGAACCCCTAAACTTCATGTTTCAGCCAATTTTCATCATTCACTACTTGGGTGTATAGGTCAGTTGATGTACATTGACTCATTTTCCCTCATCATTCATGTCCCCTTCAGGGTTGACCATCTAGGAATATGAGATGATAAAACTTTGAGACCTGTGTTGCCGAGCAACATTCCACACAGTCACAACCACACAACATCTCAAACACAAATATCCTCTGGTAATTGGTATCATGGACTTGGCTTCGCCTCTTGCCCAAGGTCCACATACCAATCCAACTGAATTCAACTGCACATTTAAGCGGGAATTAGAGCTCAGCGTCGATTCGACGTGAAATGACGACGTGAAATGATGTCGTGAAATTAATTACACAAGTGTGGATCATGCTACAAGCAATAGTCTGACGTGAAATGTCAAGTTGTTCCCTGACACTGTGACGTGAAATGATGATGACGTGAAATGATAAAAATTGAATCTTTCAATTCGCTCTAGTTGTGGCTGATAACACTCAGTATTGGACACGATTAAGGTATTGATTCATATATTATCCTTAGAAAATTGTAGACCCGTAGCATGATCCACACTTGTGTAATTAATTTCACGACGTCATTTCACGTCGTCATTTCACGTCGAATCGACGCTGAGCTCTAATTCTGGCTTTACAATCAGTGTGCCACAGACTCAGTTTGCTGTGAGCCCTGTTTCCCGTGCACACAACACCAGCAAAATGTTATAATTAGACATAAACATGAAAAACACGTGACAAATTTTTCCATTACTTTGCAAAAGTTGTATGCAGTAGGTATTGTTAGCTAGCTTCCAGTGTACAATTTCAATTATTGATAACAATGGTTTGCATTTTCAGTGGAAGGACTACTGGAGTGTTTTGGGTGCATTTCTAAAATGTCATGCAAGTGTCAATTGTCATGAAAAATGTAAAGCAAAACGTCAATTCATGTGTCAAAGGTCAAGCAAAGTGTCAATTGTCATGACAAATGTAAAGTAAACAGTCAATTGACATGTCAAATGTGAATTAAAGTGTCAATTGTTGTGACAAATGTCATGCAAAGTGTAAATTGTGTATCCAAATCTTATATTTTGGTATCCAAATCTTGTGTTTTTGTGTCCAAATGTTCACAAAAGATTTAGATAAAATTCGACAACAACATTTGGATACAAAACATAAGATTTGGATACAAAACATAAAATTTGGATACAAAGCAACAACATTTGGATACAAAACATAAGATGTGGATAAAATTAGCTTGACAATTGACCCTTAAATTTATATGCGTCATGACAATTGACACTGTATGACATTTCATATGACATTTGACACTTTACCGGGCTTGGGACTGCCCACAGGGCTTGGAACCACAAGCAACAAGATAAATTGTTTTACAAAAAATACTAACTTTTATACAATTTTTACAAAAAATATGAATTTTTATACAATTTTTCAAAAATTTGAATTTTTATACAATTTTTATTTTGAAATTTTCCATTTTTTTAAATTTTACTTCATTCTTGAATTTTCAATTTTAATTTTAATTTTATTTTTATTGTTTTCTGAAATTTTGCCAACCCTGGTTGTAAGGCCTCGAAAACTGCAACAATAAGCACCATGTATAAGAGTCTATACACTTATTTCAATATGTAGATGGTGTAAACCCTGTTCTGACCTGACACAGTCATTGTTTTTAACATATATTCCGCATTGTCAGATCACAAACCGCAGTTTTGGCATATACATTCTCTGTACACGCAATTTGGGGGGGGGGGTATTTCGAGGGGGTGGGTAATTATTCCATAGTCGCCGTTTTGAGGAGGGGGGCATTTCGAGAGAGGGGGGTATTTCGGGGGGGGGTGGGTATTTCGAGGAAATACGGTATAGGTATGTATTTTCTCAAAATTCAATGTGATATTATTTAGATTTATATATTCCAAAAATTGGTGATTTTTGAATGAACATCCCGCTCACACACACGCAGGGCACAGGAAATGCATAGTCCGGCCAGAAGCGGTGCTTAATATGGGCGTGCACTTTGTGCGGAACATGACAAACAACTACACCACCCTGTCGGCAGATGAAACACTAGGTACCACCACAATGTACAGGAATACCAGCGACTTGACTGACAAGTGGGTCGTTGTATTTCAAGGGGACTTAAAGCTCCCTGAAAATTAGTGTTGAAACAAAAAAAAACAATGAATTCAGCAGAGTTGTTACAAGTACTAATGTAAACGTAAATGTAAAGTATTTATTTTTTACTCATCACAGAGTACAGAAAACGTAAAATAAAAACTCTTTACTTTTACACTGCATAAAACGTGAACCGTTGAATTGAAGGCACTACCGATATCTACAGGACACACACAATATTTTGTGTGCATCTGCATTAGTGATGGAATGGCGCTGGCGCCATTTGAGGGCGCCAAAAGGCGCCGTGCCATGGCGCCATTTTTTTGTGGCGCCCTTGGCGCCTGGCGCCCACTTTCTGAAAGGCGCCATGGCGCCCTTGGCGCTTGGCGCCTTTTTTCCGTATCACCCTTGGCGCCTGGCGCCCTGCCCTAAAAGGGCGCCAGCAGGGTTTGCTGAGCGGGGCGCCAGCAGCAAGGTGACTGCTGCATAAATATAAATAAATAATAAAAATGCGTGCGTGGATAATCGAAATTCACCGAAAAAACGGACTATTATTCTTTTATTGAACATCACATAAATATGAGTATAATTTGATGCAAAAAGACTGTTGCTAGTCTCATTTTTGTTGATTGCACACTGGATAATGTAATTTAAGAAGTCAGTGTGTTCACTACAGTGCTAGAGACACATTTTTAGCACACGCGGGGTAATGTACACACCTATTTATCCTGGCGCCCTTGGCGCTTGGCGCTCTGTTTCAGTGGCGCCCTTGGCGCCTGGCGCTCACTTTCCGAATGGCGCCATGGCGCCTTTGGCGCCTGCGTCCTTTTTCTGTGGCGCCCTTGGCGCTTGGCGCCTACGTTCCGAATGGAGCCATGGCACCATTGGCGCCTGGCGCCCTTTTTTCTGGCGCTTTTCCATCACTAATCTGCATTCACAGATGCATGCTTCATCCACTAGAGTTGGGAACCCGGCCCGACGCGACCCGAACCCGATACCCACACACTTTTTGTAACCAAAACCCAATACCTGACCTCGAGACTAGTGATGGAAAAAGCGCCAGGCTTTCGGCGCCAAGCGCCAAAAGCGCCATGGCGCTTATCTGATCCCGGCGTCAAGCGCCAATGGCGCCAGAGCAGAATGGCGCCAAGCGCCAAAAGCGCCATGGCGCTTTTCTGAACCTCAGCGCCAAGCGCCAATGGCGCCAGAGGGTAATGGCGCCAAGCGCCAATAGCGCCAGCGCCAAAAAATTTGTTCTGCAAGTTGATGGTAGAAAAATGAGTGCATAACTGTGTGTGACGTACCGCTGAAGTCCTAGTAGTCCATTGAACTTTTGCCCATTCAAACAACCACTACAATGTTAAAAATTGTTTAAATGCCCAGAGATATATTTTTCAGTCAAACATCATGACTGGGGAACTTTCAATGGGGAGATCTTTGTTTCTCACAGCTAAAAGCTGGAGTGATTTAAGGGGCGTATATAGCCATAAACAGTTGAAAATAGGTGATAATACACGTTAAAGATGATGATTTTGAAGCCTGAAAAATCACGATAGTGATTTTTAAGGTGAATACTACAAAAAGTATGAAAATCAGCATTTTTTTGTGAAAATTGGGGCAAAACTTCTCTAATAATCGGTCCATATCTGGTTGCAGGTTGATTGGGGGGCTCGAGGGATAGTAGCCTAAAATTATGTTTCAGGTTAGATAGATAGATTCCACCCTGGGGGGGGGGGGGGGGGGTGGATAGACAACTGCAGCATTTAAGGGTAACTCAACCGTCCCCCCTCCAACCCCCGCCAGACTGAACCCCTGATTTAGACAGCAAGAAAGAATTGGGAGCAAAGCATAAAAGGGGATTTATCGCCAGCACATTTAAACACCTTTGCTTTTATTGGATATAGGTACCTATATAAAGGCTGCCCTAAAATCAACTTATATTTATTCATTTGTCCTCAAAATTGATCAACTGGAGTGCAGAGTTGTACAAATACTGGTATTTTTGGAAAACGTAAACGTAAACGTAAATACCTTTTCCAAATCAAAAGTATAAATACTAAAACGTAAGGTATTTTTAAAATACCAAGGAATACGTAAAAAAAATGTAAAGTAAAATTTTTACACAGGTAGTATTTGTCATTTTGCTCTGGAGAATACCATTATTTTCAGCTTTATATGGGTCAATTGTTGATTTCCATACAATATTTTTTTGTTTTTAGCACTATATGCTCACCATAATGAACTACATCGAGTCAGACAACTATAACAAATGATAATCTAACACAAACAATGATGATATAAACATCAAAATGGAGCAAAAGTTACACCTTTTTATCCAAGTTATCAAAAATACTATGACATCTGCCATACCTATATGAAGACGGAACCTAAAATTGTGTTGAATTTTCATAATAAATATTACATTTCTTTCACTATTTTGTTCATAATTTGTTGTCAGTTTATGACAAAACACAGTTACATTTTTATGTGAGACATTGACTCCAGTCAGTAAACAATAGTGGCTATGTATTGGACTGTATTAAATATTTGATGTATTGTTTTTAATAATTCTAATCGATGCACTAAAGCGATCGCCACATCAGTCTGATCATTTTAAGTGCTCAAGCATCATAATCGGTAGAGAATTCATCGATATATGCAGTTCCGTCTGAGGGCACAGCCACTAAGAAACTACGAAATATCGGAATTTTTACGTTTTCCCAAGTACCCGGGTATTTCGGTCAGGAAAACGTAACAAAACGTAAACAGTATTTTTGGACGTAAACGTAAACGTAAATATAAATACCCAAATAACTGGGTATTTCGGGTAAACGTAAATACGTTTTTCCAACTCTGCTGGAGTGGCGATTTCACCGTATTATAACAATTTCATATTATCATGGTTGGCGCTTTTTTGGCGCCATTTTAAATGCCGGCGCCAGGCGCCAATAGCGCCACCGGAAAATAGCGCCAAGCGCCAAAAGCGCCATGGCGCTTTCGCAGACCCCAGCGCCAAGCGCCAATGGCGCCAGGGAGTTTTAGCGACAAGCGCCAAAAGCGCCATGGCGCTTTTTGCTTTGGCGCTAGCGCCAGGCGCCAGCGCCATGGCGCTTTTCCGTCACTACTCGAGACCCAAACCGAACCTGATACCCGCAAAATTTTTGGAACCAATACCTGATACCTGTGCTGACCATTGGTAATTTATAGAAATGGTCAGGATATACTCGGATGACATTACGCCGTACATTTGTCCGGAGGAAACACTCCATCATGACGTCATCACTTTCGTCCCGATCATCATCTCTCGCCATCACGTCCTCTTCATCACGTCCTCTTCATCACGTCTTCCATAAGTTATCGGCTGGCCGTCTGCCAGCCGAAGACATAACTCCTATCTGTTTGTAGAGTATCGTGTCTGCCGAGTATATCTTCCATGAATCAATTATGGGTGTTCATGGCACGCAGTATTGTTTTGTGTTTTGAGTTTCATGTATTTTGAAGTTTTTATAGTTAACCACACTGTATTTGCACGCGTAGTGTTTCACAATGCATTCGCTTTCCGGTTTCTGGCGCCATCTAGGTTTAGCTTCCCTTTTAAATTTGTGTCTGGAAGCGATGGGGCAATTCCCGTCAACTTGTATATTCATTCATTCTACATTTTCGCCTACATATTTTATTATTTTGGCACTCGCCCAATAAATGCACTATGAGTTGATCAATGGCTCTCCCCTACTAATCGAACATTAAATATTTTTTAGAACTTGCTTCACGGCAGCAAGCTTCTTTTTAATGTTTTCTGAAGGTTCATTGCGAAATTCAAGTTAAAAAGTCAGAAATGTTTAAATCAGGTTTATGAATTCGATATTGGGCTCATTCAACTCACAATTTTCCGCTGATCAAGAAAATATTGTAGGACTAGAGTTGGTAACAAACAATAAGTGGTACAATTAGACTGCCCCCAAAATTTCTCGAACAGCCATTCATATTACAAGGGGGAGGTTATTATTCCCCAGGTCGCTCAGATCTAATGGTATATCGAGGGGGGGGGGTCATATTCCACAGGGGTTAATTCGCGGAAATACGGTAATTATTATTTAGATTGTCACTTTTGGACACCTGGGTGTGGTACACTGCAAAATATGCATCAATATTTTCCATTGTTGACGTTTACAATTTGACACGATGCAGCACCTAACCAACCACTACCGATTTAGTATGTAAACAACCCAACCTCTTACACGAACAGATATATAATGTATGTAACAAACATGGGAAACATGTCGAACGAGTCCCTGCCGCCGTCCGTTGAGCAAGACATTGTGCTGCTGGTGGCACTCCCAGACCCTGCAAAATGCACAGTGAAATGTCCAATGTCACACAAAGTAAAATGCCCTGTGAAATGACAAATGTACTGTTGTAGTGCCACTACATTGTATTATTTACATGTATTTATTCTGTAGTTGAGTAGGTTTTGGGTTCACTTCTGAACCCCTAAATATCATGTTTCAGCCAATTCTTTATAAGTGGCTGTTTGTGTATTAACCAGTTCAGTTCTTTTTGCCTGTGCTCGTGTATTTTGACTAAATAAAATCATTTTAACATCTGAGGACGTGTCGCATGGCTATGGTGCCAAAATAGTGTATCCACAGCACATTTTGAACACCTCCACTCCTCAACCTCGTCAGCACCAGGTGAACTCAGCATGGCATTGCTGAGTCTCACTTGTTGATCAGCACTTTGGGTACAGACTGCCACAGCTCTCAACCGCATGTGTGCAACAGTATGTTCTACATGACTTTCAACAGTTTGCATCACATTTGACATTTTGCATTTTGCAGGTTATTTTACATGGCTTTTGACACTTTGCATAACATTTGACATGTTCCAAGGTATTTTGCATGACGTTTGACACATTGCATATCACTTTTGACATTTTATGTCGCATTATGCAGAGTCTGGGAGTGCCCCCTGGCTGGCAACACACTGAAACAGGTGCTAAATTACGTGATAATGAAAGTGATTGGTGGGGCAAATGGGAGGGGGTGAAAAAACAACAGTGTACTGAATGAACATTATGAATCAACAGATGTAGATGGGTATACCAATTTACATCTAGAACTATTTAGTATCAGACAGTATGTTAAATGACAGTACCATATTTCTCCTAATAGAAGAGCGCCGCTCTATTCTTATCGTCAACTTTTTTACCTGCCATTCTATTGGAGGCTGCCGTTCTATTTTTTCACCAATTTTTTTCACACATTTTTCATTTGAACATGACTCATTTCTTAATGATGCTTCAGCGATATTTCATTATCAGGTGCCGGCTCCGCAAGTGGAAAAGTTAAGAGTTAGAACTTAAGAGTTGAGTAAAATGAAAAATGATAAGTTAAGAGTAAAGTTAAAAGTTAAGAGTCGAGTAAAATCATTCGTCGTTTTACTCAACTCTTAACTCTTAAATTTACTCATAACTTGTCATTTGTCATTTTACTCAACTCTTAAGTTTTAACTCTTAACTTTTCCACTTGCGGGACTGGCCCCTGAGCATCAATTTGAAATATAATATTGATGTGAATGCTTTGAACGTTTTCGCCATCCGTCGTTTATCTATCTATGTGTTTTGGCATACTCCCAAGTCCCAACATAGTTTCAACTCGTCGTTCTATTGGGGGTGCCGTTCAATTGGATGCTGCCGTTCTATTGTTTGCGTGGGTGCAAAAACGTGGCAAAACCTGCCGTTCTATTGGACGTGCTGTTCTATTGGAGGTATGCCGTTCTATCAGAAGAAATACGGTATGTGGAAGCACATTGATAGGATATTTTCAATGTGATACTTGTATGTAAACTAGCAGGATTCTCTCCGACCTTCGGTCGGGTTTTGTGGTTCTCTACAATTAATACCATTGGAGGAAATATGATAGTTTAGTTAAGTTTGCCCACATGCTAGGCATGTGTTTTGAAATGCGGTATGTAATGTACCAACAATAACAAGACCAATACCAAAGATGCAATGTTTTGGAATGGATTTTTTGTAAACTTCTGTAAAATGGTTGGGCAGTGTGCATTTTGTGTGGTATAGGTTTTGTGATATGATAGTGTGGTTTTTGCAAGGTGTCAAAATTTGTTGTGATCTTAAATTGGTTACATTTGTGCTTTGCTGTTCTTTTTGTGTTTGTAAATCCTTGTGGTATAAATTGTAGAGAACCACAAAACCCAACTGAAGGTTGAAGAGAATCCTGCTATAGGTACCCACTACTCAGGCTTGCAAAAACTGACACCCCAGTGGGGACCCCCCTCCAAATGGCATCACCCAGGGAACCCCCCAAAAGTGGCACCCCCTGGGAACCGCCCAAAAATGGGACCCCTAGGGCCCCACAAATATGGCACCCCCTGAGGACCACCAAAAAATGGCACCCCTTAGGGACCCCCCAAAAATAGCACCCCCTAGGGACCCCCCAAAAATGGCACCCCCTGGGGACCCCCCAAACATGGCACCCCCTAGGAACCGCCACAAAAATGGCACCCCCTGGGGACCCACCCAAAGTTGGCTCCCCCTGGGAACTCTTCAAAAATGGCACCCCCTGGGGACCCCCCCCCCCAAAATGGCACCCCCTATGGACCCCCCCCCCCCACAAAAAAATATAGCACCCCGCTAAGGACCAACAAAAAACGGCACCACTGGGGACCACCCAAAAAATGGCATCCCATTGGGACCCCCTTGAAATGGCACCCCCATATGTGCCTCCAAAAAATGGCACCCCCTGGAGACCCCCCAAAAATGGCACCCCATGGGGACCCCCTCTAAATCCTGTAAACACAGCCCCTAGTTTGGAAACTCCTGTAAACTCAGCCCCTAATTTGGAAACTCCCATAGACTCAGCCCCTAATTTGGAAACTCCCATAAACTCAGTCCCTAATTTGGAAACTCCTGTAAACTCATTTTCAGGTTTATGGTAATGTAGTGTCAAAATAGAATGAATATTTGAAATAATCTCTAGCATCAATCCACAAATGCATCAATTCACAATCTTCAATTTTTTAGCCCTAGGGGTTAGACTTAAAGGTTATGGTTATGTAGAGTAGAAATGGAGTGCACATCTCAAATCACTGCAATAAAAAACCCACAAATGCATCATTTCACAAATTGAAAGTTTTTGGGCCCAGGGGTTCATTATCAGGGTTTTAGTAATGTGGTGTAAAAATTGAGTGTATATTTGAAATTGCTACAATCAGAAACCCACAAACACATCATTTTATGATTTGAAAATTTTTAGCCCTGGGGGTTCATTTTCAGGGTTATGGTAATGTAGTGTCAAAATGAAGTGGATATTTCAAATCAAGGCAATCAAAAAGCCAGAAATGCATCATTTCACAATTTCTAATTTATTTTCAATTTTCAATTTAAGGCTTACAGTAATGTAGAGTTGAAATTGAGTCATTTCGAATCAGTGCAATTAGAAACCTGCAAAATGCATCATTTCACAATTTGAAATTTTTTGGTCTAGGGGTTCAATTTCAGGGTTTTAGTAATTTAGTGTCAAAATGGAGTGCATATTTGAAATTGCTACAATCAGAAACCCACAAATGCATCATTTTATGATTTGAAAGTTTTCAGCCCAGGGGGTTCATTTTTAGGGTTATGGTAATGTAGTGTCAAAATGAAATGCATATTTCAAATGAGTGCAATCAGAAACCCAAAAATGAATGATTTCACAAATTGAAAGTTTTTGGCTCCAGAGGTTCATTTTCAGGGTTATGGTTATGTAGTTTTCAGGGTTATGTAGTGTCAAAATGGAGTGCATATTTCAAATCAGTGTAATCAGAAACCCACATTGAATCATTTCACAATTTCTAATTTTTGAAGCCCTGGGCATATTTGAAATCATTACACTCAGAAACCCACAAATCCATCATTTTATGATTTGAAAGTTTTTGGCCCAGGGGGTTCATTTTTAGGGTTATGGTAATGTAGTGTCAAAATGAAGTGCATATTTTAAATTAGTGCTATCAGAAACCCGAAAATGCATTATTTCTCAAATTGAAAGTATTTGGCCCCACGGGTTCATTTTTAGGGTTATGGTAATGTAGTGTCAAAATGGAGTGCATATATCAAATCAGTGCAATATTATGGTAATGTTATTGTTAACTCCCATAAACTCAGCCCCAAATTTGGCAAACACCCATTAACTCAACTCCCAGAAACTCAGCCTCTAATTTGTAAACTTGTGTCAACAGCCCCTTATTTTTAAACTTCTGTCAACTCAACCCTAATTTATAAACACCCATCAACTCAACCCTGAATTGAAAACTCAGCCCCTAAAAACTCAAGTTCAACCCCTATACATGTGCAATTGCATTCTTGGGAAGCAACTTTGCCATCTACTAACCCTGTTTGTCAAGATTGTAACGTGTTTGTAAAGGGCATTTTGTACTAATAAATAGTGACTGCATTGTGTGCAAAAACACACACGAATCGGGCAAAAAATGAGGCTGTGATTGTGCCCCTATCTTTTGCATTAGGCATCCTTAGCGTGCAGTTCTCTCGTAATTGTATAGGTGGAGATATGTATCCTGTTGATTGTGATATATTTCTGTCGATTGTGATATATTTATGTTTATTGTGATATAATTCTGTTGATTGTAATATATTTATCCAGCCCCGTAAAAGGGTACATACTCGGCTACGTTACAGCATCAATAAAATTAAAATAAAACATGGGCACCAAGAGCATTCTGGACAAAAAGCGGTCAATGGGCAACTACTGCTTTGGTGGCTACACGAGAGTTGTTATTATCAGGGTTGGTATTAGTGAAATTCTTTTAACTAAAATTGTAAAAAAAGTTGTTTAATTTTAATTTTGTTCTGCAATTTTCTATTTTATTTTTACTTTTGTCTCCAATTTTCCCTTTTTATTTTTTAGATCGTGACCATAATTGGTTACTGTAAACTTCCTATTACCAAAATTGTAGTAAAATTGGATTACATGTACTTTTCCCGCCGTGGACAACTTCCTCCCCGGAGTGTGTTGTATAAGCGTTTTGTCCGTGTTGCATTAGCGTTATGTCGTGTTCCATAAGCGTTATGTCCGCACGGACATAACGCTAATGCATCACACCACGGGGGGAAGAAGTCCATGGGGGGAAACGTGAAGTTAACGGTAAAATTGTATAAAATTGTAGTTTATTTTAATTTTATTCTTCAATATTCCATTTTGTTTATATTTTATTCTTCAATTTTCAATTTTATTATTATTTTTTCTGGGATTTTGTCAACCCCGGTTATAAGAACCTAACTTTTTCCAAAGTACCTATACGTAAATGTAAAGTATTTATTTTTTACTCACCCCCTAATTACTTAAAATGTTAAGTAATTTTTTTTTACTTTTACTCATGAGTAAACATGAGTAAATGTACTTTTCTTCCAGAAAACGTAAAAGTGGGTATTTTTCCTAAAATTTTAAATCACTATTTTTTTTGCTTTTTCATCTTCAAATTGGGGTACTTTTATTTGGCTATTTTTCTTTAGTTTCACATTTTTTTATTCTTTTCTCCCATCGATGCCTTCAAAAACTCAATATAAACAATTATCAGAAATACGTTTCTGTACTCGAGTACTGTCAAAACGTGTACGTAAACACGGGTACAGGAACTTTTATTGAAGGAAACGTAAACGTATTTACTCTGTACTCCAGTATAGTGATGGAAAAGCGCCAGGAAAAATGGCGCCAGGCGCCAATGGGTTAATTCAAGGGGGGGGGTCTATTATTCCACCAGAACTACTTTGGAAAAAATGCTTACGTAAATAGATCAACTAAGTGTGCGGTAACTACTAAACACCTCAAAAGCATCAAACATTAGCTTCATGTGACATGGGGCTTAATTTAAAGAATAGTAGATATACAATAAACAGGTAAATACTCCCATAAGAACCTACAACTTCCTACTTAACTAATACAACCTAAAATACATATCAAAGCAGCACAATGCATATTTACACATGGGGAGTGAATGAAATAGAATCAATCAGAAAAGTCATAGGAAATCAACCTGAACGGTAATTAAACAATTAAGATAGAAGCTTACAATTATCACTAATTAATATTTCTACTAAACACCTTCCCGGACAAGTTCACCACCCATTTTTTTATTTCACTTCTAAAGCAATATCTCCGTCCATGGGGGTGTTATAAGGCTGAAACTTTGTATATATAAAGTTGTAAGACCTCCTTACTCCCCAACAATGGGGGGAGGTGCGGCGACTCACTACAGGGTGGGTCGCCCTATATGCAACAATTTTTTGTGGCGTTTTTGTTGTCCCAAGCAAGTTCACCACCCACTTGATTAGCTACACTTTGAAGGCTACATCTCCAGCTGTGAGGGCGGTCTAAGGTTCAAAGTTATGTAAACAACATAACCTCTAAAATGCTTTCATAAGGAAATTTATTTGGGGTGAATGAAAAAGTGAAAATTGTGTCAAATTTTGTTCCTGAAATGACATCATTTTGACATCATAAAATTCACCCCAAGTAAATTTCCTTACAGAGGCATTTTAGAGGTTATGTTGTTTACATAACTTTGAACTTTAGACCATTCTCTAGTGAACTTTGTAAACCAACTTTGTAAGTGTGAAACAAAAAAATGATTTAAAGTGAAATTTTCATTCTACCGTTTATCACAGCAACTTCAGAAAAATTTATGTGAGTTTATGTGCCCATTTGTTTACTGTGCATAAATGTCACATAAATTTTACATCAATACATAAATCCCACATAAACTCACATAAATTTTTGTTGAGACGCATCAGAACTGTGGCTGTAACCTCTGATCGCAACAAAAAAATTTATTTGTCATAAGATCCAGTGTCATGGGAAAGTCTGTGTATTGCAAATTTTCTTTTCTTTTCTGGAATTGTCAATAATTTTTCATTGTACACATTGCAATTCCCACATGAAATTGAAAAATTTATGTTATCATCATGTCAGTAAACATGCAATGTAAAGATCAATTTTGATAAGTCCATATAAAACTGACAGTACTCATAATATTCATAATTTTTCAAGATTCTGGATTTCTCATTGAAAAACAATTCTTCAGCATTGCATTCAGTGTTACAAAAAGGGGCATTTTTCAGAAAATGTAATAAAATTTTCTTACCATAAAACTGGTGTGAATGCTGAATTTGACATCTAAAAATTATTTCTCTCATGTAAAAAAATGTTTGCACTGTAAAGCAATGTATAGTTCTGGAAAGCCAACATTCACTCACACACAAACACAAACAAAAAAATGCAGGAATGCTAGGGTTGGTTTTCCCCATGCTACACACATTGGTTTGCTCCCATACACAGTTTTTTAATACATGTAAATTTTACATGACATTTCAACTCTGTAAAGGTCATTCATCCAGCTATCGAGAGTACAAGTGCAAGTATGTGTACAAGTTCTGGAATGTTCTTTACACTGTTGCTGATGAATAAATGTCTGATACATACATACAAATATACAAAAAAAATTTCATAAAAATGTGTTATAAGTCAAGCATGAAATGCTACGTAGTTGAACAACCATGCGTTTAAGTGTTTTAAGAAATGTTGATGTGTGATAACAAAATTTTGTCTCTGCAGAAACCCTTTTTAAATAGTGTGTGACCATAACTGGTGACAATAACTGGTGTGGTAACACATGTGACACATTTTTCACAGTAATCTCAAACATCAACATTTTTTAAGCACTTCAATACATATGATTGTTTAACTATGTGGCATAGTAAGACAAATAAAACTGTTATGTTGCATAAATATCTTGTATACATGCTGGCAGAGCTTACTGTAAAAATTGTGTCAAGTGTGTGTCACAAATTATTGTCAGTGTCACCAATGTAAAAATGTTTATGGTAAAAGATGGCTCTAAAGATGAACCAAAAATAATCCAAGTCAACCATTATGTGCCACAGTTTCCATTTTTTATGTCTCACATTTGTAATACAGAATGTTTATGTGCCATACAAGAATATTATTTGTTATGTCACATATGTAATACAGAATGTTTATGTGACATACAAGAATTTTATTTGTATTAAATTCAATCTCATCATATAATCATTTGAAGTTAATTTGACATTGTTGTGAAGTAAACAAAAAGTAGAAGATACACATACAAACAACATAAATGCATACCGTATTACCTCAAAATACCCCCAGTGGGTTTATTATTTTGCCAGCAAAATTTGAGGGGGGGATAATTCGAGGGAGGGGGTTTATTCGAGCAGGTGTCTATTATTTCACCAGAAATTTTTGGAAATTCCCCATACTCAGATGTAGAAAAACCAAACAATTACATAGATGTATATAGGCATATAAAACTGTATATACACATAAACCCTTCCCTAACGTCACTCAATCATCATGTGTTCTGCACTGCATTGTACAAATCACAAACTGCGGTATTTGTCATGTACGTTCTCTTTTCACTCAATGTTAGGGGCGGTATTTCTAGGGGGGGTTATTATATCCTCAGCCGATTTTTAGGGTTTATTTCAAGGGGGGGGGGTAATTCAAGGTAATACGGTATGTATTTATGATAATGGGAAAAGTGCAGCATTTCACCCGTACACAGATTCTCGAGACACCGGTTGGAACCTTATTTGACTTAAATGGTTTTCAATCACATTCACATAAAATACATTTATGTCAAATTGGTAGAAAAAATTTATGTGTTGCTGATGTGACATAAATACACATAAATTTTTTTGAAGTTGCTGTGTATGGGACAGGGTGGGTGCCCTACTGAAAAAAATTTTTTTGGCTGAAATAGTGTTCCAACCCGATTCAGTTTTATATTAGGTATGTTGTTGCAACATTTTTTCAATGCAGTTGGGTGATAAACTTGTTTTGGGACACTTGGGCTGTTTTTAGAAAATGGTCAACTTTATATGCAGTGACCCATGCTTTAGTGGGTCGTTGGCAGCTGCCCCACTGGTGTATTGTGAGGGGGGTTGTTGGCAAGACATCCCCCAAATTTCAGCTTTATACCGCCATCACAGCTGGAGATATGGCTCTCGTAGTGTAGCCAATCAAGTGGGTGGTGAACTTGTTTGGGACACCAAAAACGCCAAAAAAATTGTTGCATATAGGGCGACTCACCCTGTAGAGAGTCGCCGCACCTCCCCCATTGTTGGGGAGTAGAGGGGTCTTACAGCTTTATATATACAAAGTTTCGGCTTTATAACACCCCCATGGACGGATATATTGCATTCGAAGTGAAATAAAAAAATGGGTGGTGAACTTGTCCGGGAAGGTGTTTAATTGCTAAAGCTTAAGCTCATGAAAATCGAAAATCGGTGCAACACAATATTTACAGAATTTCTACATGTCACCTGAAAGCTTTTTACGGGGGGGGGGGGGTTTGTTTTCAAAGATTACGGTAGCTAGTGGAATGCTCGCGAGCGCAGGTGCTTATCACCTTCAATGCCGCAACACATTATTGTGACTATCCGGCCAGCTCGCGCCTGTGAGAAAGGTTTCAGCCCACTGGCCTCGCCCTTACGAGCGTGATGGGATATTTATGCAGGGGCGGCGAAAAATGCATTTTTTGGACTGCGACTTGTCACTTGGGGCGTGATCAGGAGATGTTTCTACCACCCACTGATACTAGATGACACTGTCGACAATCTAGTCAACGTGGGGAGAAACTCGGAACAGTATATATTTTGATAAGTTTCAGTGAAATTCATTGTTCCTGGCTTCCTGGTTGCCACCTACCTATCAGTCCCAGTCTCCGCCTATGCCCACAGATAAGTAAATGTGGAATGTGCATTCGGCTGCCCAGAATGTCACAATGCTGTGCCGACAACTTCAAAAGGGTCTGCACGCCGCGCCGCGGCATTCTTATTGGAAGTGTGAAATTCCCCTCTCACATTGTGTCACATGGAATGTAGCTGTGTGAAAACTGATAATGACTTAATTATTCTTAATTGAAGGGAACACATTGGGAAAATTAATTAGATGGAAACAAAAACGTGCAGAGCACTACAACCACAAAAATATGGTAAACTCAGTCTGCCAGTGTAGCGGGGTCGATCTTGTTGTGCAGTGCTCTGTTGGGGCACTGCGCAGCTCACTGCATGGCTGTGCATGCCGCGCAGGCCCCGTAGACTACGAATAGCTGACACTTGGTCTGCAGGGGTTTATTTGAATTATTAGTTTACAGAACTATCTTGCAGTTTACGTTACATGAACTGTTATTGCATTTGGTTGTCTAAAAATTTGTGGGGTGGTGTTTTCCCATCGTAAAAAGTGGTCTTACATTCTAACGTAACGCAGTGGTTCTTTTTAATGTCTGTTCTGCATTGCCGGGATCACAAACCGCAGCTTGAGTCATGTATGTTCCCTTTACATACAATAAGGGGGGTGTATTTCGAGGGGGTGGGTAATTATTTCATAGTGTCCATTTTGAGGGGGGGTATTTCGAGACGGGGGTATTTTGAGGAAATACGGTACATGTGTATAGGTATTTACATTTACTGTGCGACGATGTTTGATGTGCTTGTAGCTTTTGTATGTTTTAAAATAATTGTTCTGCCGTAAAGGCAAAAGTAGGTAATTCACTATTCCACTTTATTTTATCATTTCATTTACCTACGTAATGCCTTATTTTACTGTGTCTTTAATATTTGCATATGCAGCATTTACCCCAGACTTATTTCATTATTATTCACTCTAGGTAATCTGCCCCGAGCCCCGAGTAGTGATGTGAAAGCGCCAAAGCAAAAAGCGCTTGGCGCCATTTTGCTGTGGCGCAATTGGCGCTTGGCGCTAAACTCATGGCGCTTTTCAGATCACTAGCCCCGATTCACATTCCTGACATGTTCACATTAAGGGCACGTATGCTTTCGTCTTCGTGCACCAACAAACAGCACCCATTCAAATCAAAGGCTGATGTTTGGTTTTCATTAGATATTTATCACATCCATCATTGTAATTTTTGCCAGCGTTGCGAGTTTGGGTTTACGGTTATTGTTTTATGCCACATAAACTGCAAATCTTCATTTATAACAATTTGAAAAGTATTAATCTAAATGATGTTTATGAAAACAAAAAATGTTTAATGATTTTTTCACACCCCAACATATTGATTACCTATCTAAACACCTTCCCGGTCACGTCTGGCACCCATTTTTTGATTTAAAATTCTTACATCCTATCCCCAGTTCTAGGGCGCCCCAGAGGCTGAAACTTGGGGGAGATATTGGCTGCAACCCCCCTGTACTTCGCATGAATTTGGGGGGTCGCGGCGACCTCTCTCAGGGTGGGTCGCCCCACAGTGCAAAATTTTTTTTTTTTTGGTGTCCCACAGCAGGGTCCGGCACCACTGATTTCTTGCACTGCGGGTGCTGTACCTCCAGCTGTGGGAGGGGTTAAAATCTACAATTTTGGGGATGTTTTGCCAACACCCCATCCCCTACTATACACTGGCCAGGCGGTTTTTCACAACTCTCCACAGTGTGGGGTGCGCATTCAAAATTTATCAATACATTACTGTCCCACAGGTCCAGCAGCCAATTGAATTTAAAAAAATAAACACTTTTGTGTTGTTTTAACACTAAAGTGATTGATAATGTCAAATAAGCATTAAATATCCTCTATAAATATCTTATCCCACCGAAAACTGCCCACCACATGAACCAATCCCCTCAAGTGGCTGACAAAAAATCACTTTTTACAACTTTTTTTATTAGACACTTGAACTGTTGGTTTACAATATTTTATAGAGGAGGTTATAGGTTTTAAGTTGTGTAAAAAACCTTAGCTCCAAACAGCCTTCATAAGAAAATTTGCTTGAGTAAATTTAAAATTGTAAATTTTACTTATTTTTGTTCCTGCAATGATGTCATTTTTTCAATTCGAAATTCACCCCAAGCAAATTTTCTTATGAAGGCATTTTTGGAGGTAAGGTTTTTTACACA
>CAXIWS010000669.1:0-14134 GCA_964036195.1 Sphaerolaimus hirsutus | reverse complement strand
CTGTGTATGTAAATACAGGGGTGGGCATCTTCAGTTAACGCTGGAAAATCGCAATAGCTTGAGCTACGGTTGAGCTATCATAATGAAATTTTAACACGATAGAGTAGACTCCATAGGACACCTATTCTGAAGTTTGGAGCCCAAACGGCCACATTTTGGGTCAGTTTTTGGAACTTTTGTGTTTGTGTTTCTGTGTTTTTGTGTTTCTTGGAACACACAGTTTTTAGTGTAATTTTGTGACTTGGTGTCACCCATTGCTTGTTGTTCATTGAGTGGAAGTGTTTCAAAAAAGTTGTTTTTTTTTACCTTCATATCACTCAACACAATCACTACAACTATCACTCGATATATCCACCATCCTTCTCCAATATCATATTCAAACGGTTCTCGTATGACAACAGAGCTTTCACCCTGATCTCAGTGCTCAACTATTTGAATGACTCTGTAATCACCTCAATCAACATGTCAACTGTGTCGAATGTTGTATTCTTGCTGTAGACAAGCTGCTTGACATGTCCCCATAGCCAGTGGTCACAGATGCTCAGATCCGGTGACTGTGCCAGCTATGCTGGCCATGTTGCAATAAACAGTCTGCATGCCATAACTCACCCAAAATGTGGCCATTTGGGCTGCAAATTTCAGAAAAGTTGTCCTATGGAGTCTACTCTATCGTGTTAAAATTTCATTATGATAGCTCAACCGTAGCTCAAGCTATCGCGATTTTCCAGCGTTAACTGAAGATGCCCACCCCTGTATATACCCATGCATGTATTTATGTTTTCTTGTGTGCTGACGATGAGTCAAGCACCCCCGCACGGCGCTCTTCCTTCACACTGCACATGCACTGAATTTGAACCAATCGATAAAGCGATGAGCGATGTCGCGTAACCGCACGATATTGCACAAGAGCTACCCGGTCTGCACCAAATGTGTACGATGATGTGTACCCGATGACCAAATATATCCGTAAAAACAAAATAGCCATGCGGCAGCTGGAAGTGCGCCCAGACGATATAAACTTTCAGGCTAAGTTTCAGACATTCTCGGTCAAGTGACAAGTAATTTCTGTATAGCTGCTGAAGTGTTTACAGTATATTTGAACTTTGCTTGCTCTTGAAAGTGCATCTGTGTGAAGTGTGTCACTTGACACTTAACACTTAACAATCTAGACGGATTGGTAGCAGTCTGTTCTGTAAAGTTCAGTTGATTTGCGGATTCACCAATTGAAAGAAAACTCATTTGAGCGATTTATGACCGTCTATAAATAGTATATTCTGCTGCAACTGATTCAGCTTATATTCGAACTTGCACTTGGGTTAAGTTGTGGAAGAGGCACTGATTTGAAATTTTGATTGTTGAAATTCCGACAAAAACTACCAAAGTTGCCTCCAAAATGCTCAGACATCGATGCCAAGCGGTTAGAGAGGGCAAAATCGCTTGGTGCCGCCGCGACAATTCTAATTGAGAAAAGCGACACAGCAGAGGGCATTGCTGAAAAAGTGAAATCTTCTCTTGGCGGTGATCGCGCCTCTAAGAGCATTGAATGTTCCGGTTCACCTTTAGCAGTGAAGGCGGCTATTTTTGTTGGTTTTTGTTTTTCAAAATATTTTCTTTTTCAATTGAAGGTTGTATAATTTATTGTATGTAAATATGTAAACATAAAAAATATCAAAACCGCATACAAAAACGCCACAGGCAACGAGTTCTGGTGGCACAATGGTTGCAGTTGGCATGGGGCCAGCAGAAATAGAAATGCCATATGTGGAAGCACTCTGGCGCGAAGTTGACATCAGGGGTGTGTTCAGATACGCTAATTGGTGAGTATGCTTTGTAGTTGTTTTAAATTTTATGCAGTGTGGCTCCATACATATTTACGCCTTGGCTTGGGGTCAGGTTGAAGCTGCTCCGCAAAGCCCTGCGTGGCAAATAAAAAAATATCACATCAAAAATGTATTGTTGGCACTGAACGTATCTATTCTCGGCAATCATTAAAGCTTTATTTTGTCACGCTACTTTCACGCTGCTTTTCAAGTGACTGCACTTTCAGTTCAATACTTTTAAAAAATATATGAAAATCGCCCACCATCTGTAGCTGTTTCAAACGGCCCACCCTCTTTGTTCACGTATGCACAGCAAGCAAGGCACAAATTTGAGTAACTTTCGTCATTTTGTCCACACACTGGGGCAAAAATTTGCGGGCATGCGCCCACTGGATTCAAAGCTGATTTGCAAGTACTTTTGTAGTGTATATAGGGTTGACACATACGCGACATTTGGTATGTTGGTCCTGTCAATTGTAGAGTCATAGCACTGTTTGGCCTGGGGCAGGGGCCTGTGTAAGGTAACACACTTTGAAAAAGCTTTTATTGAATTTTATGGAAGCATGTGAAAATAGGTAAAAAAATGTTGAATATGGTGAAAAGTACATGTCTCAGGCTGAGACTCGCTCTGCAAGAAGTAGCGTTCTGCAAGTAATTATGACTGCTCTGCAAATGCACCCACTCTGCAAGTACGCACCCCAGTTTAGTGCTGCGGCATGGGGGGGGGGGGGGCGAGTTCACGTGAACATGCCACAGCAGCGGTGAGGGAGTACATGTACACTGCCACAGTGTAGTGACCTCCGGACTATAGTGCCACATTGTTTTGTGGCTCTGTCTCATGAGAATGCCAGAAAAACAACGCCACAAGTTTTTTTGCCTAAATAAACACCTTCCCGGACAAGTTCACCACCCATTTTTTTATTTCACTTCGGATGCAATATCTCCGTCCATGCGGGTGTTATAAAGCTAAAACTTTGTATACCTATATAAAGTTGTAAGACCCCCCTACTCCCCAACAATGGGGGAGGTGCGGCAACTCACTACAGGGTGGGTCGACCTATACGCAACAATTTTTTTGGCGTTTTTGTTGTCCCAACCAAGTTCACCACCCACTTGATTGGCTACACTACGAGAGCCATATCTCCAGTTGTAATGGTGGTAGAAAGCTGAAATTTGGGGGATGTCTTGCCAACAACCCCCTTCACAATACACCAGTGGGTGGCTGCCGACGACCCACTAAAGCATGAGTCACTGCAAATAAAGTTGACCATTTTTTCAAAAACAGCCCAGGTGTCCCAAAACAAGTTCACCACCCAACTGCATTAGAAAAATGTTGCAACAACCTACCTAATATAAAACTGAATCCTGTTGGAACCCTAGTTCAGCCAAAAAAAAATTTTTTCACTAGGGCACCCACCTGTCCCATAAACAGTCAACTGAAAATTTCACTTTAAACCAATTTTTCCTTTCACACTTAAAAAGTTGGTTTACAATGTTCACTAGAGAAGGGTCTAAGGTTCAAAGTTATGTAAACAACATAACCTCTAAAATGCTTCCATAATGAAATTTATTGGGGGTGAATGAAAAAGTGAAAATTTTGTCAAATTTTGTTCCTGCAATGATATCATTTTGACATTATAGAATTCACCCCAAGTAAATTTCCTTATGGAGGCATTTTGGAGGTTATGTTGTTTACATAAATTTACACATTAGACCCTTCTCTAGTGAACTCTGTAAACCAACTTTTTAAGTGTGAAAGGAAAAATTGGTTTAAAGTGAAATTTTCAGTCTACTGTTTATGGGACGGGGTGGGTGCCCTACTAAAAAAATTTTTTTTGGCTGAACTAGGGTTCCAACAGGATTCAGTTTTATATTAGGTATGTTGTTGCAACATTTTTATAAAGCAGTTGGGTGGTGAACTTGTTTTGGGACACTTGAGCTGTTTTAAAAAAATGGTCAACTTTTTTTGCAGTGACCCATGCTTTAGTGGGTCGTCGGCAGCCGCCCCACTGGTGTATTGTGAGGGGGGTTGTTGGCATAACATCCCCCAAATTTCAGCTTTATACCACCATCACAACTGGAGATATGGCTTTCGTAGTGTAGCCAATCAAGTGGGTGGTGAACTTGGTCGGGACACCAAAACGCCATAAAAAATTGTTGCATATAGGGCGACCCACCCTATAGTGAGTCGCCGCACCTCCCCCCATTGTTGGGGAGTAGGGGGGTCTTACAACTTTATATATACAAAGTTTTAGCTTTATAACACCCCTATGGACGGAGATATTGCATCCGAAGTGAAATAAAAAAATGGGTGGTGAGAGTGTGTAAATCCAAGCGTCTTATTGCTGTGCAATTCTGCAGAATTAAACGGCGAAATGAAATTTGCTCACCCGGCTTCACGCTGCTCAGCTGGCCATCGCTGCCGCTGGCAAAAGCACAGCAAGCCAGGCACAAATTATTGTAATTTTTACCATTGTCACCGCACACTGGCATGAAAATTCTGTCACAATTTGACGGGCCGTTGAGACACTCGCCGCCTGGCGCCACCTGGCATATTTCTGATAGCAGAATGCTGGCTGGAATTTTTTAAAGTGTGTAAATATTTTGCCGTGGCTAGATTACGGGGTCAGCAGAGAAGCAGGGATTTTGACAATGGTGTACTAGAATTTTGATTAAATTCACTTGACTGAAACAGCGATAGGCTCCTCTTCGTGACAAAAATTGTCAAAAATTGAGATGATTCGATACTGGATCAATCAAAATCTAACGTGAAAATCCCGATCACGGTACTCACATTTTGCTAAATGTAGGGCCAGTAGTGTGCAGAAGGTAGTCAAAAGTACAGTCCTGACCATTTTTAACTTGAATACTAACCGAACTAATACTAAACGAAATACTAACCGCATGTAAACATTACGGCTGGGAAGTGGGCCTGAAATCTAGGACAACAGGGCAAAGAAGTGTACAAAAAGAAAATCAAGTGCTAGACGAGATAACACCACTATTACCAGAAACATTACAAACAAATGAACACACATGGTTCGCGGGGAGACATGGGTGGCTTCCAAAAATACAACAAGTACGCTATAGGCACAACAACACTAGGCAATGGATTAACTGTCCATTATGCGAAGCACTAGGGTGGTCATTTTGGATGACACTGTCCCATTACTTGGGACAGTGCCAACATCCGACGGTGACACTCTGGCGCAACGCCTGGGTGAGGTCGCTCAGTGAAGACTGCTGCAGCCGACGGTGTGGAGAGATGCTCTCTACATCCGAGGCAGCGGCGGCTTTGAATTCAAGACAAATTCCCCATAATATTGAGAGACAGATTCCTAGTAATGTGTTTGATGCCGCAGTGTGCCACAAAATGCGTATCCAAGCATCGGAATATTTGGAGATACTGTCTGGTGTCCTCGCTGGGGAGGCAGAACGCTGTGACGGTTTATCGTTCGCGAGCGGGACGCCGCACCAGTGAGGGTTAGCCAGCAGATCTCAGCCACCATGCATTGCAATGTACAAAGATGTAGCAATAGTGTAGATAAAGTGAAGTGGATACGAGTTTTGCGACACAAAATTTATGATTTGATCAATGATGAAACGATGTGGTATGAAACAAACAATCTCTTCTGTGACGGGTAAACTTAGGAGATCTCCAGTAAATGATGTTCAATGACGATATATAAAGTCTGCAAAACTGTGCAATTGGGATTTTTCGTTTCTTTTGGCAAATATTTGGAAATTCTGGAAAAGCTGTACAACTTCTGTATGCAATATGAACATTCAAAGTCAACAACATTTTGGGAAAATTGCGAATTTATCGGAAACAGGAAAGATACAAAAGTTAAGGATTTACGGACAAAGTGTACAACTTCTGTATGATACATTTTCTGTGAATGTAATTCTTTATTTTGCTATTCATTGCGTTCTTTTCTTTTTCTAAGCAGTTGTGTGGCTCACCGTTTTATGTGAGCAGTTCAAACCCGGGTCGTGGGGTCTTAGAGTGTTATTTCGGTGCTACTGGCAATGTTGTTTGCCGCGTTCATTCTCAGTGCTTAGGACACGTTTAGATTTTTCAATTCTTGTCGCCACCATTTTTAAGTTTATATTAAGTAACTTAGATGCCGCCGGCTGTTGGTATACATATGTTTACATGTCGTTCAAAACTCACCTGTGTAAGGCCGCAACGTAGGAGTAATCGATGGATGTTCAATGTGTTGTGTTATTTTACTTGCATTAGACTCGTGAGGTCCGAGCCAAGTAAACTTTAATTGAATTGAAAATTGAATGCTCAATGAGTCACTCGATTTCACTTCTTTTTTCAACCGCTGCTAACAGTTAAGACTAGGGCGACTTATAAAACCAAAATTTCTGCTAAAGTAAACAGTAAACACGTTTTAAGGCTAGGTTTTTATGTGTATTTTATAGGTGTTTCTAAGTTCAAAGTATACCTACGTAGATTTTCTCCCATATAGCATTGGCAATTTTTTAAGCTGACAGCTGAGTTTATTATCAACCCGCGTTTGATGTGTTAAACTTCGTTAAAATATCTCCATCAATTACTTATTCACACCAATTTTGCAGCTACCCCACGGCGATCTCACTCATTTCCAGTGGCAAAGTGAATGTGAAATCGCTAATTACACATCGATTCAAATTGGAAGAGTCTGTGAAAGCATTCGAGACTGCCAGGGATCAGATTGGTGATCCTGTCAAAATTATGATCAAATGTGCTAGGGAGTGATTAAAGGAACGTAGGCTCATCCCACATCTAAACCCATCCCACATCTAAATCTACTTTGTCTCTCTAATAGACTGTATTTAATTAAAGGAATTTCAAAAAAGTCATGATCACAAGGTAATCAATCTAATGTTAGATGACATGTTAGTGTTTGAAGGCAATTTGTCACCAAATGTGTTAAAACGTGACAGTTGACAACTATTGAGTGCAGTCAGTGTTATTGAGTACAACTTTGACCTGCGAAATCACCGAGTCAATGTAAGGCTCTTAATGTAGCACTTTTTCATCATCAACATTTTTTGCATCCATTATCTACCAAAAATGCAAGGAACACGCATCAAAAATGACAGGCATCCAATGTCTGGGCCGGACGTGGGATGGGTTTAGATGTGGGATGGCACAGACCCATTTAAGGTTGGCTAGTCGAAGAGTGTCTATGAGTACGACGTTCATCTTTCTTCACATCAAAGTACTCTACTTTTTATCATTTGTTTACCACATAAGAGCTGAAAGTATCGCATTTAAAATCTGTAAACCCTCTACCCAGATATACCAACTGAAATTGGCAATTGCTGTGGTGACAATAACACTCTTAAGCCGGAATTAGAGCTCAGCGTCGATTCGACGTGAAATGACGACGTGAAATGACGACGTCATTTCACGTCATCATTTCACGTCGAATCGACGCTGAGCTCTAATTCCCGCTTTAGGATCTACATAGGCTCGATCAATTCACTTGTTCCGGCATATATGAGATAGTAAATATATTTTTGACACCCACTCTTGGCTTAGTCTTCATTCTTTACACGTTATTTGGTGTGCTTGCGTGTTTGCTTTTCAGGTGTGAATGTTTTGTCGTAAGGCACTTAGGTAGTGATTTTTAGTCACGCTTTATTTTCAATATTTTGCACCAGATTACATTTTTTTGTTCAAAACTTTACAGGAAATTTAATGAATTTAAAATTGTGCCTTGAATCGCATTTACTTAATCCAAAGCTCATCTGCATCTACAAATAAACAGCAGCTGTTCACATATGAAAAATAGATGTCGTCAACGTGCAGATTTATGGCATGCCATAGCTATCATGTTTTGTCAGAGATGTTTTCACCATTGCTTATTTCGTGTTTGGATACTCTTTGAATACTTCTAAAAGAATTCTGTTTTCAGTGACTGAGATATTCAATTTACACACTTTTCTCACTAAATATTGATTGTTCATTCCCATATTTTCAAACTTTTCGCTTTGGCTCAAAAATGCGCAGGTGAATCAATAGTGTGGGCAGTACGATTTATATTTTGCCACGAGAAAAAGCTGAGATCAATAAACTGTTTGTAAATACTTTAGTTAGCCGGTAGTCAATACTTCCATTTTTGTATATTTACAGGGTGCACACATTTACAGTATGTGAACTTGGCTGCAGCCAAAAAATGAGCTTTTGTTAACGCTCCAAAAACACAAGTGTCAAATATCACACTAAAAGAATGAATCAACAAGAAACTTTCATCAGATTTGGCTATTTATTAACCTGGCTATTAACAGAAGCCTATGGTGAGCGAAAATCTGTTGTTGCATTTGAGTTTTTTCTGTTTAAATTTCAAAAAAATTACCAGGTGGGGCTGTGATCAGCCCGATAATCACTGGTGGTGAAAAATCAACTGAACAAAAACAGAAAGTGCCTGGCCAGAATTTACTCGAAATCAGCAGGGTATCAAATTTAGAAGTGGCTGAAGGAAGTGATGCTGTAGATCTCACAACTGGTTTGAATAGACTTTTCTTCAAACTACCCCAATCTGACTACAATTAGGTATACTCGTCGGACTGCAAAGTATGTGCAGAACCCTACCATAATTTACTGAGTAAAACATTGTGATAAATTTTCTAATTAAGTATTCCATAGTAAAAACGAAATATTATGATGAAAAAGCTGTATAACTTTGGTATTCAGATGGGTTATTGTAGGTTTCCATACTAGGTGTGATGTCCGCCAAGTATACAAAAAAACAACATCAGACGTTCATTGCAGATGATATAATCAAGCCCATTGCGTCCAGTAAACATCCGGGCCTGAAGGCATTTACAGAAATAACACAATTATGGCCCCAGGGCACTGTGCCATATGAAATTGACGATGCACTTAGTAGGCTTCCAAATTTTCATTTTTTAATTAATTTTTCTTTCCTTTCTTAATGTTTTTGGACAACCCGCAGATGTGGACAGTAGATCCTTCAGAATCAGGGAGGCAATGGACACTATTGAAAAACACTCGTGCGTAAAATTCGTGCCCAAGAAATCGGGAGATCAAGATTATGTTTGGTTTTTCGATGCCGGCCCAAAAAGGTCATTCACATGTTCAATTTTCATTTCTTGGTAGAGTTAGCATTGGAAAAAATGGGTGATTGTGAGAAAATGTGATCTCAGGAAATCTCTAATCTCGGAAATCAGGAAATCCAGCTGCAAAGTCCTGGAAATTCTATAAATATAAAAATCTATTTTTTTACTGTTTTCTAATATCTTTTAAACATAAAGCTCCCAGAAATTTTTAAATGCTTGTATTTGCACAATGTTTTTGTTTATCAATCTTCAAACAAACACAGATGTTTCTCCTATGTGGGAAGGGTAGGCGGCCTGCAAGAATTATCAGTGGGCACTGGGTGTGAAAATCAGCTGGGTGTGATAATCCATGAAATGATGCATGCGCTCGGTGTTGTTCATGAGCAGAGTAGACCGGATAGGGACCACTTCGTGCAAATTCAATGGGATAATATAGTGAAAGGTAAAGATCCATTGAGAACAGTCATTTTTGTTCACTTTTTTGTGTTCAAATCAAATACTTACGTACGTTACAAACAAAGAAAAAGTATTGTATTGTATCATAAACTCCCTCGAAATACCCCCCCCCCGCACTCTGTAAAAATAAACCCATGGGGGTATTTAGAGGATCAGGTACGGTATGCTTTCATTTCAACCTTACCGCCCAACACCCAGAGAAAAAGCCGAACTTCTACAAATATTCCACTGAAGAACTAAACACTTTCAATGTGCCATACGACTACAGCTCCCTGATGCACTATCACGCAGCTGCGTTCACTGCAAACGGGTCCCCTACAATTTTAACTGCCAATAAAAGGTGAATTTTTTATTAAAATAATTTGATTGATAATTAATTGCCAATAGGAATCGAATGATAACTTTGCAAAGACAGGGCGCAGGGTATCATTGGACAGCGCATTGGACTGAGCGCCTGTGACATAGTCAAGGTTAACAGGTTGTATGGATGTCCACCGACAAATGAAATGCCGTTGTGTGAGAATTCGGAACCCGGTCGGTAGCCGATGTGACATTTTTTTCACATCAGGTGCCAATTGCGCAAGTAGGGAACCAGAAAACCAATTGTGAAGTGTGAAGGTAAACTTAACCACTCACTGAAAATTGGTTTTTCATGTTTCCACTTGCGGATTGACCCCAGTTATTAGGTAAATATACTAAATTTATGGGCTAGCTTGCGTGCACATGAAGATACTTTCAAACATGCAAACACATTTCACCATAAGTATTTTAAATAATGTATATGCACGCGCGATTCTCTCCACGCAGACGTCAGCCCTATACCAACCAGTCCAACACGCACACCACCGGCGCCAGGCTCAACAAGCTCACCGACACCGCAAACGTGCGAAGATAATTATGCGGGCTGCGAAGACATCAGATACGATTTAGGGGCGTGTGAAAGATTTCCGGGGTTGTACAAAAGACTGTGCCCGAAAATTTGCGGCGTGTGCACAGAGGGGGGTGATGGTGAGTGGGTGGGTCGCTTTTTCTCCGCTGTGGACTATGGGCGAATTTAAAAAGCAATTATCAAGCAGTTTGAATAAAACTGGGTAATTAACTAGGTAAATATTGCGGCAAGGCATTAAATAGTCAATAAAATACCTCTTTTTGTTATCCCTTGTTACAATTTTGGCACGCAATATTACTAGTAATGAACCGCAGGCACTCAGGAAATGACAGTGTGCTTCCAGCAACCAAGGATGAACATTGAGCAAACTTTGATCCTTTCAAATGCTAAAATACCCGCATTTCAAATAAAATAGCCTAGAAACACGCATCCAATGGCCCTGCAGACTAGTTTTCAACCGAACTTTAGAAAACTCAAACTTTGAGCGGATTTTTTACCTGCGTCAACTAGTTGACGGACACCTCCTTCTAGAAAAAAAATTCCAGGACAAATGCGTTCAACGCCGATTTATGACTGCTGGAAATTTCGATTGAAAACCAGTGCAGGCAAATTCGCGCAGACACAATGTTTTCATCTGCACTTAAACCTATGTTTTCATCGCAGTGTCGCACTGCACCGACTCGAGCTACTACTCGACCCTGTGCGCCAAGGTGCAGTCCAGCCCGCAGAGAACGGCTACTTGTGCGGAACAATTCCTTGTCAGAGCAGTATGCCCGTTGACGTGCGGCATTTGCTCGCAGGTGGGTGTTTAAATAGGTGGACTTGAATGTGGGCCAGTTTTTGCGACTTCACACGGTTTAATTGACGCGGCGTCAATCGATGTCAAAAGATGGATTCTATGTGAATTCATTCATATGAACTATTAAAATGTGATTTTGACACACTTTCAAGTAAAACTCAATTGACAATTGACATAAATTGACGCTGCGTCAATACGTGGGTGTGCGTTAGGCGCTGCACACGCTAGTTGACATCGATTCCAGCGTCAACTCAGAGTCAACTCCATTTAGTTGACACAACCTATTTCTTAGTAGACATTTACGCAACTGCGTATGTGTTAACCTGTTTTTTGTTATTTTTTGGTTAGTTAGGTCTGATTGTTAAACGATATTGTCAACTGCAAAAAATACATTTTCAGAAATGAGTTGACCCAGCCTTCTTTGATGCTATTTGTGTGATTTAAATGTTCCTATGTTGTTAAGCAAAAGCCATTTGATATTGCGACACTTGATTATTCATGTTAAAGTAAAGGATGATAATTTTAAAATTTATTTTCTTGTTTCACATTGAAAAATTTTTAATTTGTGACATGTGTAATTGTGTGAAAATTGTTTTGGTGATTCATGTAGTATTAATATAGGGCAATTTTTTGATATATCAACATGTTTGAATGATGCCTTTATGATAGATGAAAAAATTATTTTGTATCAAACCAAAATTTATTTTTCATTTAACACAATAAATGTATATCATATTGCAAACAGTACCAGCAGAAAAATAAAAGTATTTGGAACATAGTGATCAGTGAACAAAAAGAAATGCATACAGGAAACAAAATATATGATTTTTAAAAAATTCTATGTATAAATATTTCAAAGTTATGTTTTTACTGCAATTAAAATTGTGTAATACATGTCATTTGATAGAGGAAAAATTTTCAAACATATATTTTTTAATTGTTAAGAATGGAAACATTTTTGACTTTCAAAAATGATTTTTGAAAATGAGTGAAAAATTGCTGAGTTGAGCATGAGATTATGAATTTGACAAATACAATCACATGATATGTCAATTGAGCAATTTGGTCATTTTATTTATGACAGTCTGCATTCACCAGTCTTTATCCACTTTTTCACCTTTTCCCTCACTACTACAGCATCAAATTACATTTTTAGTAAGTTTTGTGATAAAACTTTTTTTGAAGTTGACAAAGTTAAAAATTCATGGTTGTCAAGTGAGCGTGCGCGTAAGATCAGTACAAAAACCTGATGTCAACTCAAGCAAAAAATTTGGACAAAAATGTTTTTCAAAACTTTATTAAAATTTTTCATGCAAAAAGTTCTTCTATGAAAGATGGAGTAAATTTTTCTCTATCAGAGTCTCAAATTTCATACATTTTCAATTAAAAATGAATTAATAAAGGTACTTTTAGAAAGTCGGCGAGTGCTGTGTCAACTAGCGAAAAAACGTACTTTTTTGCACTATTTTGGGCAGTTGACAATGAAGAGCGACTACTTGTGTCAATTGAATTTCTGTAAAATGAAAATGTCAACTAAAAACGTACACCTGCATGCACTACATACACACTTTTAACTAGTTGACATTTTCACTACAAAAATCTGTTATTTGAGTGCAGCAAAAATGTCAACTAAAATTGATTTTTGCCTAATAAAATCACCCAATTGACAAAGGTAATCATCAAGAAATGTCAACTGAATGAAAAACGTACACTTTTTAGCGCATGCGTGTCATTTTAATTGACTTGTCACTTTCACAAAATTGTCAACTGTCCAAATTTTTCAGTTGACACAAAAAAAGTGTGCACGTTTTCAACTAAATAGGTTCTGGGGTCAACTAAAAAAAAACAGTTGACTCTGAGTTGACTCAATCGACTTCTAAAAAGTAGCGTCAACCACCGTGTGGAGCGCCTTACTGACTTTGGGATTAAAAATCACCAGTGTTGAAAATATATTCCGTAATCGATCGCAGTTAAAAGAGATTGATCGATTGAGCGCTGGCATCAGAAGAAGCGACAGAACTAGCAATGAACATAAAAGGCGAAGTTTGAGATCCACAGGGAAATTGTTTGATATAAATACAAGCTGATCTGGTGATAAACATTGTCCATGAATGCTCTGCCATGTGAATTTTTCCAGATATATGTAGCACATTTCAGTTTTATCTCTGAAGTGAAGCATGTCACTTTTTGGAACATTGCCAGGATTTTCCATTTTCTTTGGGATTGTTTTTTTCATTTTCATTATTCACGAGTATGTTTGTGCCTAAATAAAATTCTAGTCATACACACTGACATCCGAATATACAGCAACACAAAAATGGGAAATATTTATGAGCAAATCACAAAAATAAATACTTAGTGTGCTCACTCGCTATGCATTTAATTTGCACCCGGGAAAAAAACAGCGAAAGAATGCGATTTTCAAACCTAGAGTTTCGCTGATGTAGATTTTGCACCATGGAAGGAATTAGGGTTTCAAGTTACTGTCATCCACAGGAAAAAAATTTACCTCTCCATTTCTGGCAGCTGTAAATTTTTCAATCTATTTTATGTGAAATTATTTTTATGACACCATAAATCCAATCTTTGTGCAAAAACAAAACAAAACCAAAAAACCACAAATGAAGAAATTGCCTACGCGTTCAAGACAAAGAATTTCGTTCCTAAAACCCCGGCAGCTCGCCAAGGCACTTCCGCACTTTTTGACATAACTTGGCAAAGTGCCGACAGCAAAAACCATCACGCAAACACTCGTAAAGAGAACAAGTACGTCACAGAAGTGCTCAATACACAGTTCTCATGCTGGTAGCAGCTGCGTGTGTGAGCAGCATTTCAGCCGCTTGCAATGTCTCCAGGTGTCTTTTCGCATCGAAAATCCAGTCTCTGGCCACTCGCGCCGGCTCGCCACGCAGTTGTTGCATTAATCTACGCAAGTTTTCATGCATTTGGTGAAATGATGTAAAGTGGATATTTGCGGAAAATCACAACTAATATCTCTTAAAAGAGCCTTTCTGATACGAAGTCGACAAAATTCACACACGCAAGTTTTCTACTAAAACTTTTATTTTTTTTGGAAAACTCATACATCAGCTA
>CAXIWS010000666.1:0-27608 GCA_964036195.1 Sphaerolaimus hirsutus | reverse complement strand
ATGTTCATCATTGCCTATTTTCAGCTATTTTGGCTATAATTATGTGTGCTTATTTTGTTTACCCAATTGCAAGGACGTACGCAGGCGGGGGGGGGCGGTCGCCCCCCCCCCGTTCCCGGGCCGGACATAAAAATTTGCCAGAAAGGGCCCTTTCCTAAAGCGATGTTGCAGGCGCTTCTAAAAATTTTTTTGCGGCAAGTGCGCAAATACCCACCCAATAAGTACTGTATTATCTGGAATCTAACAGCGTTAGAAAGTACATCCCAACGGGATTCTAGTACAAAATATAGGTATATAAAGGTACCTATATAGTAGACGTTGACGCCAACGCCAGCGCCAATACTGCCATGGCGTTGGCGCCTACAAATGGCGCCAGCGCCATGGCTCCATTTCTTTACTATAGGGCCAAAATTTAGGGGGTTGGGGCGCTGCCCCCCCCCCGTTCGCCGGGCTCCGTATACAATCCGCCCCCCGCTCAAAAATCCTGCGTACGACCCTCCCCAATTGTAGCTATTTTTCATTTGCTAAATTTGAGCGATTTGCTAAATATCTATCGGACCTCCTGGAGGGTCAACATCTAGGAGACCCCTGACCATAACAATAAGATTTTCTACCGAAAACAAACCTTGAACGGGAAACGCACCCCCGCCAAGGGTCCGTTTCGCTTGTAAGCGCTTGCGCAAGTCCCCGCCGGCCACTGGCGCCACACCTGTGAAGTTTGGCGTTTGAATTCCTAGAATGCAGAGCAACAATATCGTTGAAATTCTGAACTTCTGGTGAACTTGCTTGGAATTTTTCACTTTTGGCACCTAGTCAACTAGATAACGTCATTGAAATAGCGAATATTGGAGAAAAATTGAAAACAGACCCATCCTGGCGGCGGCGCCATCGTGTGTTGGCACATCGTCGCTGCAAAAACACACACAGAAATTAACACAAATTCAATAATCAGCTTTGAAAACTTTTGATTTTGTAATTTTGATTTTTATGGTCCATATTTTTGCATTCTGGCGGCAAGCAGAAGTCGGTTTGTTGAATCTCCCGCATAGAGAATAATAGCAAAATTCCATAGCAATATAAAATCTCTTCCAATCCGCCCTACACCAACATCGACTTCAAGGAAAAACGTCCCCCACTAACTCACACATTTTTAGCCCACCTAATTCTACACAAAATTATTTTTTTTTAACAAACCCCAAAACAACCCACTCTTCCAACTCGAACATGACAGCGTCCTGATCGACCCCCTGTTCGGGATCGACGTCCCTGGCACTGACGAAACGCAGCAGCATCAAAGAGCACCGGGGGTGCGCCCGGGTGCACACGCGCCAACGGCCTGGGGGGGGGTTAATTTAGGTACCTATCTACATGGGATGAATTTGCATTTTGGGATGTAAAAATTATTTGTGTGAGAATGAAATACCGTATCTGTTCGAAATACTCATCTCAAAATGTGCATTGTGAAACAATAGAGCCCCTTGAAATACCCACCCCCTCGACTAACCCCCCTAAAAATTAGCACTACGAAAGATACTCCCCCTGGGGGTATTTGCGAGGAAATACGGTATATAAGTTGTCATTATTCACTTGTGAGGTTAGTATTGAAGCCAAGGGTAGGGCGGGGGGAATGACACGTTTATTAGCGCGCATTTCGCCACCGCACAATATATTTTATTCATGTGTACGTTTCAGGAGTAAATAAATATATAACAACTACAAATGTAGTCATTGCGGTATATTTAATAGGTCCGCACATTGTCCTAAAAATTGCGCCAGCGGTATTAATTCCCTCATTATAGGGTAATATTTTGGGGGCGCCCCCCCCCCGTTTGCCAGGCCCGTAATCGACCCCCCCCCCCCGACTCAAAAATCCTGGCATCAGCCTACGCTACCGGGTGAGGTAGTTTGATCAAAAAAAGACAGCACGCAGGAATACGCCCACAGCCAACCTGAGGGCACAGTGAATTTGTTCGTGTCAACTATAAACGCATCGTCAACTTCCTTGAGCCCGGTCTGTCCAGGGTCATTATCATCGGCGACCGTTTGTTCAACATTAGTTTCATCTTTTTTCGTGTTATCTTGGGCATTCTCGTCGGGTGGATTCGCATTTTCAGTGTCTGCAAAAAATGGAAATGAAAACAGCTGTGCGATTTTAAGCACCGCCCACATTGGACTCTTTTAAGCACTATTACACGGTAGCATGCAAGAATGGAAGGTTTGCCATAAAACAGCACAAAACTAATTTTTTTAAACACAGTTAATAGGCATGTGACAGTGCGCGCCGACGCGCAAGAAAATAGCTCAATTCCTATAGAATCACTGAAAATATGCAACTTTCCTTTTGAATTGCTTGAAAATCAAACCTCAAATCAAATCGAATAAAGGTTTTTAAACATCAAATTTAAGAAAAAAGCAATTTAAAATATTATGTATCATCAATTTCGACGTAAACAAACCAGTACGTTCGCTGTGATCAGCCTCGTCATCGCTGACAGTCTCCATTGTAACGTCCGTGTTTCGATTTATGCCTGCAACATTGATTTTTTTTGCATTAACGTCACCAATAACAACATTAAGGGACAATCACTTGATAAAAATTGTTTAAACAGGCATTACACGCTTTTACTTCAAAAGTTTCAAAAAATTGGAAAACACATGCGTCAGCTTTGAACGAGTTTACCAAAATAAGTAATTTTAAATCTCCGTCAACAATAGTTGACAATGATATTCTGATATCTCCACTGACATTCTACAATGACAATGACTCCTCATTCTCAAAAGCTGATTTACAAGTTGCCAAATTTCCCTAAACTTCTGCCGAAAATTCAGCACAGTCAAAGAAACAAACTGGGCCTTCGCTTGCGGCGGCGCCGGCCGGAAGCCTCGTCGAAATAATATTCATCATTTTCGTCGCCACTCGCAACTTCACCCTCCTCGGGTTTTTGCTTTTTGCTGAATCGCTAAAAAAACGAAATATTGTTTTGAAGTTTGCGTTAGGATTGAGATAAGGGCCGATGGAGCACCATAGGATACTGTCACGGACGTATTTATCCAGGGGGGGGGGGGCGGGGGGGGGGGGGACTGCAGCCCCCCTTCCCATGGTGCGACCTGAAAAATCACGGCACATGCAAGTTTTCGAATACATTTTTCATGGTACCTATGTGCACAAATTTTGCGCGCACGCGCGCGTTCCTCCCCTAGGAAACTTTATTATTAGCGGATCGGTTCCCGCAGACACAAATCACTTAAATTGCTCTCAAATGTGTGCCCGTCGCTGTACACGTACGTGTATTCACATATTTACATATATAGTTGTTTCTGGCGCTAGTGTCAGCGTCAATGGCGCCATGGCCTGGTGCCTACGAATAGCGCCAGCGCAATGGCGCCATTCCGTTACTGTACAGACAAAATTTTAGGGGTGCGCTGAGCCCCCCCCACACCGTTTGCCTGGCTCCGTAAACAAGCAGCCCCCCCCCGTTCAAAAATCCAGGATACGTCCCTGGGTACTGTAAATTTACATAACGAAAACGAATAACGAATAACATACGTCCCCCTTTAATTGAATATAACGATAATTTACGGTCCATGGATCGTCTAGCAACCGGTAAACATTCTGGTACGGTAAATCAGGAAATCGCGGTAACGATAACGGCAGCTGATAAAAAATTGCCGATAAACCTACTTTGTACACTATTTATGAATATTATGGTGCGGTAAAGCCTTTCACTCCAATCGGTAAATGTAAAAAGTCGATTAAAATATGCACGGTGACAAACACTGAGTGGCTTCGAAGATTCCAACAGCAGCTTTGCGGCCCATTCTTGATTTCGAAACAGTACATTAAATGCACCTTTGCCCACCCGCTCTACGCCCACGGGCATGTAGCTGGCAAAGTGTCTGCGCAATGGAAATACTCTTAGAAGAGAAATGGTGCAGCACAAAGCAGGTTTCAGGAGTGGGAGGGGGTTGCCCCAACCCCCCCCCCCCCTAAAAAAAACAACAACAAACAAACAAACAACGCTACAGCTATCAATCTATACCGACAAAATTTTTTTGGCTACTATCCCGAGCCCACAACTACCGTGATTTTTCAGACTTCAAATTATTATTGTTCATGTTAATATGGCTTATTTTCAAATATTTTTGGCTGTATATGTGTTCATATACCTATTATTAGTATTTTTCACGATTTTCCTCGTTCCTTCTACACCCTTAAAAATATACACTGAACCCACGCGAAAACACCCCAACCCAACCCCAAAAATAAATAGCCTATCCCTCCGGAGGAGCGATTTACTATCTATATGGACCCCCAGAGGGGTCGAAACTCACTAAACCCCCGACGGCCACCGCCACTTCGACTCGACTCGACAAACAAACTGACTAGACTCACTTCATCACTTCGAACCAGGTGAGCTCATCAGCTCCAAAGACGTGCACCGCATTCAGTCTATACATCGGCTTAACGCCAATACCCTGATTTGGCTCAATGCCAAATGTCGCCTGCAATTCGCGTACTGCTTCCAGGCCCACGGCGCAGTCGTCGGGCGTGCCGTATGTGCCTTCGATTTAGATATTTATATTTATGCGAAACGAAACGTGTTAGCAGGCAGAACGAAAATGACTGCGCAAGATAGTCTTTTATACTTTTTCACCTCCAAAATCACAATCGTGATTTTATTCAGATATCAAAATCATTGTTGTGCATGTGAATTATTGCATATTTTCAACTATTTTTGGCTATATACGCGCTTATGTAGGGACGTACGCAGGATTTTTGAGCGGGGGGGGGGCGGATTGTATACGGAGTCCAGCGAACGGGGGGGCGTCGCCCCCCCCGTAACGGAATGGGGTCATGGCGGTGGCGCATTCATTGGCGCTGCGCTTGCGCGCAGATTTTTTGCAAAGGGGGTACAAAATCGCTTCAAAAAGTGCCAATCCAGGCACATTTTTTTGTCCAGCCCGGGAACCAGGGCCGTATCCAGGGGGGGGGGCGGGGGGGGGGCTGCAGCCCCCCCCCTCCCGGGCTGAGACAAAAAAGTGACCGGAAAATGGCACTTTTTCAACGTCAGCGTAAAAAAATTTTGCGCGCAAGCGCGCATTTTTCACCACACGTGATGTATTTTCTACAGATTTGCTCCCTGTGGCCAAAATCGTTACAAACATACTCAATTGTGTGTCGTTTGTTGTATTTGTATGTATATTTACATACATATACAGCGTTCCAAGGCGCTGGCGCCAACGCCAATGGCGCCATGGCGTTGCGCCTACTAATGGCGCCACGCCATGGCGCCATTGGCGTTGGCGTCAGCGCCATGGAATGCTGTATATGTATGTAAATATACCGTATTACCACGAATTATCCCCCCCCCTTGAATTAACCCCCCCCTCGAATTAACCCCCCCTAAAAATCGGCTGGGGAAATAATAAACCCCCCCCCTCGAAATACCCCCCCCCCTTCGAAATGATGTACGTCATGTACATAATAAATACGTCATGTATGCAATGTACATGATGTATATTACTGTTTATCTGTATTGCAGCTACACATGGACATGTTTGTGTAGCTAATCTACGTTTTTATGTCCAAATAAATCTTGTTTGGACACATATATTACCTGTTTTGGGCATGCAAATGCCTACCATTTACTACGATCCTTACGAAAATTTCTGAAGAAATAATAAGACCCCCCCTTGAATAAACCCCCCCCTCGAATTAACCCCCCCTCAATTTTTGCTGGCGAAAGAATAAACCCCCATGGGGGTATTTCGAGGTAATACGGTACATACAAAACAGCAAAAAAACACAACATTGAGTGTATTTATAATGATTTGTGGCCACATGGAGCAAATCCGATGATAATACCTTATGTCTGGTGAAGAATGCGCGCTTGCGCGCGAAATTTTTTACACTGACTTTGAAAAAGTCGTATTTTAAGTCGTATTTTCCGGTCACTTTTTGGTCTCGCCCGGGAGGGGGGGGGCTGCAAGCCCCCCCGCCCCCCCCCTTGGATACGGCCCTGATATCAACCCCCACCCCCCATTTTTCAGCATCTATCCTCCAGAGGAGCGATTTGCTATCTATCGAACCCCGGCGAGTCAAAAATCAAAATACCCCTGAAACAACAACAAAACGCATTAAATTACATGAGAACTGGGACTTGCATGGAAAGGGAAATAACATGTGAGTTGATATACACAATGCTAGATATCAAACAGCAAGAGAGTGATATTACCGAAACGCTTCGCCCGCTCTTTGCGTCGTTTCTGAGCTTCTGGGTCGTTCAAATCGATCGAATCTTCCGCACATCAGCGATAACGGATCGGCGCCCTGTAAAGTACATTTAAACAAATTTGTGCTCGCGTCTGCGTCGCGTATAAACAAGTCGCGTCTGCGACAAACGAATATGTAAACTCGACAGACATGATACTCTACAAGTTTGGTCCACTTATGTTTCGCTTCGCTGAGCGTCAATGAAATTCAACGCCTTACTGAACAGCGAAGTGCGATACATCTTAAATACGGTAGAAAAACATTTTTGCTCCAGAGGAGCGATTTTTTGCTAAAAAATGCAAAAAAAATTTTGCACATAAAATGCAAAAAAATCCTTCAAAATGGAAAGAATCGATCCCAAAAATGACCTGTTCATCGGCGGACAATTTTCTGTCTTTATACAGGCGCTGCTGCATTTTTCTTTCGTCCATAGTCACTCTGAATGTGACCTCGACTGGCTGCACTGGTTCCGACTGCGCCAATGGCTCCCTGGAAAAAAAGTGTTTTGATTGAAGTTTGGTTGTGTGGTTCAAACATGGAGGACCAGTAGATATTAATTGAAAGATTTTTAACTGAACATATCGGCTGCCCAGACACTAGTTGACACATGTGTGTGGACTAGTCTCTGTCAACTCATATCTCAGCTTCACGTGTCCCAGAGCGATCTTCAAATGCACTTGCCGTTATATTATTTTTCGTAATTGCCGCACCTGCATTTGGAGATAGCTCTACACAACGTGAAGACGAAATCTGAGTTGACACAGACCAGTTGACGCGATGTCAACTAGCGTGTACAGGCCCTAAAACAAAGAAGTGACAGAAACAACAACCATAAAAACACGCCCCCCCACCCTCACCCCACATCCCGCTGCCCAACATTCTCCTCATCCCGCACCACCTCAGCACCCTCGTCCACATCATCATCATCATCATCTGACGCGCACATCAACGTCGTCGTCATGCTGATCGACGTGGTCGGATGCCGATTGGTCGACGCGCCCTTCACTGCACAGTGATTCGCAGTTTTAGTCGGCCGCCATCTTTTTTTTTGGGGGGGGAGGTGACTTCATGGGAGTGGTTTGATGACGGGACATACCCGGGGGGAGTGCGGCCCCCAGAAAAATAAACAGCTATCTATTCCTCCCGATTTTGCTATCTTGGGACACCCCGCTATTTTCAAATTCTTGGAGACCCCTGACCCGCTGTCTACATGTCGAGCGGGTTTACATGTCTGCAGGCACAGGGTCCAAAATTTTAGAGAGAGTCGAACCCCCCCCCCCGGTGGGCAAATTGAGTGCTTTTAAAATATAACACGTTGCGGTAAATATTCTATGGCATATTTGCTGGAACCGAGCATTATCGATGGATAAAGATCACTTGAATGCACGTTTTTATTATACATGGTCGGGCTGAAAAGTCCCCGGGCAGTGCTCGCCATTCGCGCCAGGGGTAAGCTACGGTTATAAAATTTTAACACGTTAATATATCAGGTATTTGGAGTTTTCACCCAAAATTTCACCCCTCTAGCTCCACCCACTGCGGAACTGTGGGGGTTACAATTTCGGTCATTTTGTACTGATGTACAAATGACCGAAATTGTAACCCCCACAGTTCCGCAGTGGGTGGAGCTAGAGGGGTGAAATTTTGGGTGAAAACTCAAAATACCTGATATATTAACGTGTTAAAATTTTATAACCGTAGCTTACCCCTGGCGCGAATGGCGAGCACTGCCCGGGGACTTTTCAGCCCGACCATGTACATTGTGACAATAAATATGAAATTTCGAAATTAACTTTTCAAGTAAATATACATAGCTCGCATAAATATAAATACAACTACACAAACTTATATATTAGACAAATGACTGCATATCTTCTACAAAAAAATGTTTATCACACAATCACCCCCAACTTCTCCAAACTAAGCTCGCTACTATCACAATTAGCAAAACACAAGTGGGCTTCCTGAAACGCTGTTAGAATTTTAGAAAGATGACAAGTTATATTTGACCCCAGTGGTAAATTATCTGGATCAAAAACGCTCCTAGCCGTGTTTTCCCGATCATATGGTTCCTCTATATAAATGCCATATTTTCGGCTGGAAATGCTCAGCGTTGATCTGCGGAAATAAGTGGGCGGATTTTGGTGACAAATGCGAAAAAAAATTATAGAAAAAGGATCACAGCCATTGGGGGGGTGGTTGGGGGGGGGGGTAGGGTGGCAGAATTTACCGTACCGTACCGCATTTTTGGGAAATTTACCGTACCGTACCGTTTACCGCACTTTTAGAAATTTACCGTACCGTACCGCGTACCGCATTTTCCAAAATTTACCGTACCGTATCGCGTACCGCACTCATTTACCGCAGAAAATGCGGTAAATTTTACTCAGATTGACATTAAATATGCCAATTTATTGATGACAATCAACGGGTGTTTTGAAATTTTTTGCGCGCAAGCGCGCAAATTTCACAGCACTGTTTTCCTGATTTGAAGCCCTTTCATTTCATTGATATAAGTCATGATTTACATTAGTATAATGTGTTTTTAAAATCAAGCCATGTGCTTCAACACGCTCTTAAGGTGTAAATTTCACTTACTTTTAGCAATTTTTCACCCACTTTTAGTAATTTTTCTTCATTTTCTTCCTTCTACACCTTGAATAAACCTATATAGGTATTGAACCCCTACATTGTGGGTAATGGAATTTTATGTCATCATACTGTTATTGTGTTATTAAGTCCATTTATCAAATTGTGTCACTGAATTTGGTGTCAATTTATGAAGTAAAAGTTCTCTGTAGTCCGGCACTGATACAGTTCTGACAATCGGAAATTTACCGTACCGTACCGCGTACCGCACTTTACAGATTTACAGATTTACCGTACCGTTTACCGCAAAATTGAAGATTTACCGTACCGTACCGTTTACCGCAAAATAGTAAATTTACTGTACCGTACGGTTTACCGCAAGGCCATACCGTCTGCCACCCCGGGGGGGGGGGGGGTTCCCCCCCAAACCGCCCAGCTATCTATCTATGCCGGAGGCCGCTCAGCTATCTATCTATACCAGAGAAATCTTGTGATAAATTGTATTATTTTTGTATTTTTGGTTCATTATTCAGATAGGTTATGGTAGGTTTCTAGTAGGTTTCTATACTAAGTGTGATGTACGCCGAGTATACTAGAGTTTACTTTATGAGTGTAATTCTAAAAGTCGTTTAGAGTGTAATTCTGAAAGTCCATCACAGGAGAGGCCGTGGCCGTGTTCAAAACAGACCTGTTAAAAACGCACGCATCTCGTACGGATATGGCATCGCGGGCAAAGTCAAATTTTGCGTAGTAAGTGAAAAATCCGACCAGAAGCTCGGAAACTGCCTGAAAATGGACGAATATTCCATTTTTCCGCGTAAATACAACCAATGTTTTATTTTTTCCAAGAATTTTTATTGTTTTCGTTATGGGTTTTATGGTTATGATTTAGGCCAGTATCGAACATGATCGATACACGATCATTGACACCATACGGTTAAACATGGTCCAAAGCAGTTAGATGGTTACAGCAGTTACAACTACTGTATTTGCTTGAAACATCCCGCCGGGGCATTATTTTTTCGACAGACTTTTTGATGGGGAACTATTCGAGGGGGATTATTCTATCCGCTCATTCCACAAAATATGCTCGATTAATACAATACCCTTTCCGTTCAAATTGAACACAAAAAAATTGATCACATACCCTGAGGGGGGAATTATTCTAGGGGGATTATTTTTCCTCAGACGTCTTACTGGGGGGGGCTATTCGAGAGGGTGGGGTTTCAAGCAATTACGGTAATTGTTCACAGCTTTTGTCCATTGGGCAAGTTCTCATTGTCACTTAAGTGTAATACTTATGTATCCAAAAAATGTATACCTGTTTATTGCCATTCAATCCATCAATCTGCGACGGCAGCAAATTCACATCCCGGAGATCATTTAGATGAATAATTTTCTCGTCAAAATACTCCGGGAAGAGTTTGAATAGATTCGGCAACACCCAAGGCCGCACGGCGCATTGTAAAAAGTGCACCAGTAGAAGGATAAGCGAATAGCTGAAAAAACAACCTGTGGTAAATCCCGCAAGTGTAGAGGAAAAAAAAACCTATTTAAGAAGTGAGAGGGAAAAAAATCTAGATATCAAACCATCTGTAGAATGGTTGTAATATAGAAGGGATAACTTATATAAAAATAACTGCTCAAAATCGAAAATTTCTAGTTTAGGAAAATTCCATCAGAACAGCAGGACACCACGCACAGAACGACCACAATCACTTCTAAATTTGCTTTTCTTCTAATTTTCAGCCTTTGAATTTTCACCTCTAAATTTACTTCGCCTTTAACCCTTTTCTTCTCACTTTCAAAATGTTTTTCATAGTTCGCTACTCGCGGAATTGGCAAATTGGCACCGGGTTCGCATAGTTATGTAAATGGAACACCGTTATAGTTAAATGAGTGCATGGTCTACATGCATGATGGGTTTACATGCGTAATGGCACAGGGCCCCTACATACACCTACCTGTTCAAAGTTCCATCATACGGGTTATTAATGTCTGCTCTAATCGCCCAGTGCTTGATTAGAAGGGCCAGTGCGGGGAAACGCGGGTCCAGTCTGCAAGTTTCGTTGGAAATGACAAATAGGTCATTTCAAAACAGCAAACAAATATTGTGAACGAACCTGGCATAATGTCGACACAAGTGGCTGTTGTAAATGCCCTCAATGTTGTTGATGTTGATGTCCACCTGAGTTGCGATGAAAACACCAGATGGAGTAAAGATGTGAAATCGCGCAAAAAAAAACTTGAAAAAATAGACAGTGCAAAAGTACCAAAAATGTGGTTTCTGTTTTTTTTTGAAAAACGGTTTCGATGCCTGTGTTTTTAAAAAACACTTTCTATGCAAACACTTCCAAATAGCTGTATAAAAATTTTTTTTTAAACAGCGACATCTCTAGGCCACATTTCGGTTTAAAAAACCCACCTCAATCACATCATACGGTTTTCTGAGGTGCAGTCTCAAAATGGGCACTTTAGCATTGATGTACTGAGCTCTGTAGACGAGCCGGCTACCAGTGTCGCACACTGCGATAGCTTCCTGTATGCTTTTCAGTGCGGCCACTGCGAATCTGAAACCATGGCTGACGGTTTAAATGTGTAGTTGAACAGTGAAGGGTGTAAATTTGACTTCACACTTTGCATGCGTGGTTCACATTGGCACTGGGCCAACAATGAATAGCACATGAACAGTTGAGAACACTCGAAAATTCTTGCCGTAAACACTTGCTGTTCACGTTTGTCAAACACCAGATTTATTATCTGTGGACGCGCTGGATCTGCTGGCACACTTCCAACGTGAGACACAAACCAGTGCTTGTGTAAACTGCGCGGTCAGTAAACACACACAAACCGCACCTGCGGTCCGCCTGCAAATCCCCGTAGGGGCTCGGGAGCAGCAGACACACATCCATGTCGCTGTTGTACGCGCCGCACCCGTTCACCGTGCTGCCCGTGCTGAACAGCTGCGCCGACGACTCCGGCAACGCCTAAGAAGGGTGAGGGTGAGAAAGGGACCAGGGGCCAGATTTAATTCTCCCTACAGATTTGTAGGGTAGGGCGAATTAAATCTGGCCCCTGGGGACGAGCTTGTAAAGGGTAAAGTGTCAACGGTCATGTAAAATGCTAATCAAAACAAAAAAGAAAAGATTTTATAACTGAAGTTTGCATGACAATAGACACCTTACTTGACACTTGTCATGACATTTTATTTGACATTTGACACTTTACTTTACACTTTCAGGGTCTGGGATTGGCACCAGGGTTATTCCCAGACCATGTAAAAAGTTTATGGAAAATATAGCAATAATAGAGAAATTTTACATTTTACTTGAATTTCTTGAAAAACATTTCTTATTGCATATCCAATATCGATATTGAGGCTTGAGAGTCTATATTGATATCGAGTTTCAGAAAAAATGTGAAACATCCACTTTCAGAAAAAAATTTCAAATATCGATATCGGAAAGTCACCACGTATAAACCCTAGCGACAAGTAAATATTTACCTACACATATCCCGTATCCAATATGGGACACATTTCCGCACCAAATGTGAACACAGGAATGTTAAGGGGGACTTACAAATTCAACTGTAGCATCGATGTGCGCCAAAACGTTCTGCTTCCATTCGTACATGCGTGCATCCTGAAATTTGGTGCAGTTGTGAAGAGACGTAAAAAGAAGAAAGTCAATTATAAGTGGCAAATGAAGAGAAAAGTAGAATGTAAAGTGAAAAGTTAATTTATTTTATTTTTTTTATCTCTTTTTTATTCATTTGTTTTTCTCACTTTCTCGACTGGTAAATGATAATTATGCACCAATTTTTGATTGGACCACTATTTTCAGAAAAGTATGATGGTTTCTGTTTGTCCATGGTAATAATGGTCCAAAAATGATTAGTTGTCATTATGGTTAAAACGGATCCCGATAATTTTCGGGATTCAGCGATCCCAATCGCGACGCATTAATCCCGATTGAAATGCAAATCCTGATCCCGATCCAGAAAAGTCGATCCCATTTGAACCCTAAATACGTTGTCATTGCACACTATTGCCGTTGAAAGACAACAATAACCTGTCTGTTGTTTTCATAGTGCGTCCAAATATGCTCGCTCATTCTTTCCATCACGGATGAATGTTTCCGAATAACCTCTTTCACAAAGTCCTGGCAAAAAGTGGCCGCTTCACATTGTTGTGTACGAGAGGTTGAGGGTTCCTCCAAAACTGAGAAAAAATTCGCATGTTTAAAAAAAGACATTTCGCTACGGCCAAGCAGATTTCACAAACAGCTAGGGTTGCAACGATCAGGGACACATCCAGGAGTTTTGAATTTTGTATACTTTTGTCAAAATTATACAAAACATGAGATAGGGCTAATCAGGGACGTATCCAGGATTTTTGAGCGGGGGGGCTGCTTGTTTACGGAGCCCGGCGAGGGGGGGGGGCTCAGCCCCCCCCCCTAAAATTTTAGCTACCTAGTGGCGGAATGGCGCTAGCGCCATTAGTAGGCGCCACGCCATGGCGCCATTGGCGTTGGCGTCAGCGCCATGGAACGTTGTATATGTATGTAAATATACATACAAAACAGCAAAAAGCACAGCATTTTTAATGATTTGCGGCCACATGGAGCAAATCTGATGATAATACCTTATATCTGGTGAAGAATGCGCGCATGCGCGCGAAAATTTTTACGCTGACGTTGAAAAAGTCGCATTTTCTGGTCACTTTCTGGTCTCGCCCCGGGAGGGGGGGGGGGCTGCAGCCCCCCCCCCGCCTGGATACGGCCCTGGGGCTAATCATAAAATTAGGTCGGCATTTGTATAGATTTTTTCCAAAAAATCAAACAATCAATAGATATATACATAAAAATCGAGCTAAGCTATTTCAGCTTTCAACGTGACATCCACGCATAGTTTTGGACATCGTCAAAAACGGGACTTTCACTAAGTCTTGTGTGTCCAGCCCCGGAACGTCATACCGAAAATACAGTAGTCCACAAGAGTATTTTCTTTCCAAAAGTACAATCGTTCTCCAGTAGAGCCGGTCAGAATTCACACAGAAAATCTAACTTCTATTCCATACGCACTTTTGGAACGAAACACTTCCTCTACCAGAAAAAAAAGCTGAACACCCGTAACAAAAAAGCCAACCATAAAGTTCTTCATCCTGATCGCGCGAAGAATTCGCATAATCGTGATCGTACGTAAGTACAGAACCGCCCGCTTGCATTTCATTGACCACAAACGTTTTTGTCGTTGCAGAGTACGGATTGACGCCGTTTGTCGCCACCTGATAATAATTTGGCACAATGCCAGGCGCTACACTTGATGAAATAATGCGGTAAAAACGGTAACGGTAATAACTGAAAGGTCGGACAGAATGCTTACATTATCGAAGGGATCCTCCATGATTTTTCAGTGGGTTTCACAGCCGTAGCTTCTCAGCTTCACATCCAGTACGCGAAAAATTTGTTGGGAGTGAAACACTTCCAGAATGTTTTCCTGAAAATCATAGCGTTTAGGATACGCCAAGATTTCAAAAAAATCGGGTCGGAAGAGATTTCGTATGGAACTTGGCAGCTAAACAAAACAGTTTTTCGATACACCCGTTTGTATACTGCTATTGACGATGGTGAACCGGCGCAGCATGGAAATCATGCGTCTTTTACCCTCCTTCGCACAATGCGTGTCAGTATCCAAATACAGGTTTGGCAGTATGCCAAGTGCCCATAAGTGATCCGATTTATCGGGTCGCGTATGTGAAGTTGGCCCGCGCCCAAGTTACCGGTTTCGTAATGTACAAACGAGAATAGAAGCCAAACATTGCAAAATACCTGGTGCATAAGGCCCACCCACACTAGTCACCACCGCAAATAAATGTCAACTGAATGTCAACTAACTCAAAAAAATTGAAATCATCACTTGCAGCTACAATGAAAAATAATGCCACAATATAAGTAATTAAAACTATGCTGTATCAGAGTTGAAATCACTTAATTAACCAAAATTTAGTTGACACAAATTTTAATGTCAACTAGTGTGGGCCCATAGGTAAAAATTTTAAAATTAATACCAGCCATCCCTAGCTGCAAAACAGCAATTAGATTCATCCAATGACTAATAGAAAAACATGCATCCCAAACATGCTATTTAGAAAATTGCTCCACCAGCAAGGACACCAACAGAAGCAAATGAAATCCTGAAAAAATGAATTGAAAAATCCAACACCCCCCTCCCCAGTTTTGCATCAACAGCCTCATCTTAAGGATAAGACATAAAAATTTCAAACCAACACCTAGGGATGGATAAAAAGCGCTTTTTTCAACAGCCCTACTTTTTTTTTTAAAGCGCTCTTTTAAACCCCCCCCCCCCCGCTTTTTGCGGTTTTCAAAAAATGTCAAGACATTTCCTAGAAAGCCCCCAAATATGGTTCTGAGTCAATATATGCAGGCATATCATATAAGTTGCAGTACTTGTGATGATATATAGTCATAGAATGGCTGTGGAGCCATGGGATAGCATTATATGTGGGGTTTGATGCCAAAAATCCACTTGTTGACCCTTTTTAAGTTATGTAAATTGCTATTTGTCAAATGTCGTGAGCTCTAATGAAGTTAGGCATGAAATAGTGCTTAAATAAGGTGATAAAAGAAGGCTAATACATTGAGACTGATGTTTCCTACTATAGAAGTATGTGGAACCACATTGGCTGGATATTATATACTACACTTACAGATCGCGGCTTATTATATGATAGAATGCAATAACACTAAAAATACACAAACCAATGAAACCAACCGCCATCCGCAAAATTGCGCGCCTGTGCACAAAAAAATACAAAATACCTAGTGCACAGGTACAAAAAAATTTGCCCTTGCGCTCTTTTTAAAAAAAGTGGCATATTTAAAAAAAAGCGCTTGAAAAAAGCACTGGCCATCCCTAAGCACACCAATAAAAACTGACCAGATTTTGCAGCAACCCACCGCCCGCCTAGCACCTCCAGCTATGCAAATACAATGCCAGCCAAGTGCTGCATACCAGAACAGGCGTGGGTCGGTGCACAAGTAAACCCGGTGCACAAGTAGCAAAAGTAGTATAAGGGCACCATGGTGTGGCGTACTTTGGCGCCCTCAAATGGCGCCATTCCATCAGCAATCATGTGTATAGTTGTAGTTTTTGGCGGTGGGGGTCGAAGGGGTTCAAAATTATGGGGTTTTTCAAGCTTTAGAAGGAAAAAAGGGAGAAAAATCGCTAGATACATATGTAGATAGCTGGAGCGTTTGGGGGGTAACCCAACCCCCCATACTGAACACCTGCAATGCCCATGAAGACCCAGTGCTCAAGTGTGGGGGCCGTACCTAAGCACCGGGTCTACATTGGTACCGGACGTTGTTACTTGTGCACCGGGTTTACTTGTGCACCGGTCCTGCGCCCACCAGAACTACAGTGGAAAACTATATATAGGCTTTTTGAAGGTATGGAATGAAGGAAAGTGTGAAAATCACTATAAGTAGGTGGACAATATTTGAAATCGGTATATAAGCACATATATAAATAGTACAAATAGCTGAAAATAGTGAGTGAAAACTTAACTGGTGGTTTTTGTAAAAGTGTGAAAATTTGCACTTTTGAACAAATATTAGAATAAAATTTTGCAAATAACTCATTTTTACCAAATTTTGGGGTAAATCATTCCAGATAGCTGGCTCATCAGGGGTGGGGGAGGAGTTCAGTTGGTAGTTGTCAAAAAAATTTCCTCTGGGATAGATAGCTGAGTCGCCTCCAGGACGGATAGATATCTAGGCAATTGGGGGGGGGGTGTAACCCCCATTCAAGGTCCGTCTAGCAATCCATTCAAACCATACTAATGGACACTGGCCCCAAGTCCGATCAGCATTCCAGCCAGCAGCAGTGCAGTGATGTTCAATCCAACCGTACAAAAAATCCAATTTCTATGTTCTGCCAAGTCAAAAAAATTTCATCGATAACTTATTCCCTATTCTCATCGATACACTATTCGGTTTGTAGCCAAAAAATTGTCTCTGGATAGATAACTGAGTTGCTCGGGCTGGATAGATGACTGGAGCGTTTGCGGGGGGGGGGGGGGTAATCCCCATAGTCGTGAAACATATTTACTTTTACTCAGTGAGTAAAAATTTACTTTACATTTACCATATTCAAGGGGTGGGTAAAAAATTTATACTTTATGTATATGTATACTTTGAAAAAGTTTGATACTTTTATCGAGGGTGCACTAATACACACATCTGCCCGTTTTTTCGCTTGACACTTCTTCAAGTGATTTTCAGATATGAGTGAAGTGAAAAAAAGTTGCGCAATGACATCAGTGAACTTTTTCACTTCACTCATATTTGAACATAACTTAAAAAATTGTCAGATGAAAAAATGGTGAAAAATGGCTATTTTTGACCGTTTTTTTCACTTGACACTTTTTTCAGGTGATTTTCAGATATGAGATGTGAAAAAAGTTCACTAATGTCATTGCGCAACTTTTTTTCACTTCACTCATATCCGAAAATCACTTGAAAGTGTCAAGTGAAAAAACGGGCAAATGTGCGTAACGGGCAGATGTGCGTATTAGGCATGCCCCCTTTTAACAACTCTAGTAAACCCCAAACCGAACCGATGGTACAAACACAATCCAAGGTGCAGATTCTAAAGCTTGAAGACAGAAACTGCCCAGCAGACACAAGCTGATAAAACAGAGGAACAGAAAATAGAATTCAGAATTCCATTTTCTATGCAATTGCACAACATCGATCAATCACAATCCAAAAATAGTACAAAAATGCACCAACCAACAAACCAAAAAAAGAATGGATGACATGAGATAGAAAATTCAAATTCAATCACTGCGAGCCACTTGGCATACAGCAAACTGCCTGGAACAGTGCCAGGACAGAGCACTGGACCACCGCGCCATTCACGAGCTGTGGACAATAGTAAATAATATTATAAATAACAAAATGGAATTGACTTTTCTGGATCAAGATATGAACAAAGTTCTGGTAAAGGGTTTTCCTATAATTTTTCAGAAAAAGGGCCTAAAAACAGACTTCAATGCCTAAAAAAGTGACAAAAAAGGCACGACGGATATTTCCGCACAGAATTTTTTTCTAAATTTCTAACTGCTCTAAATATTTCAGAATCGGCATACCGATTGGGAAAGTTTCTCGGGACCGGGATTTTCAGATTGACAATGGTTCAACAAATAAATTGGTCGGCTGCCGCACATGCACATGGCATTACTACCGCATTTCTCCTAATAGAACGGCACCGTCTATTTTTTCGTAAACTTTTTTACCTGCCGTTCGATTTGAGGGTGCCGTTCTATTCTTTTCGTGGGTGTAAAAAGTACCAAAACCAGCCGTTCCATTGGAGGGTGCTGTTCTATGAGAAGAAATACAGTATGATTATCAAAACCTTTTGCATCACCAGACCCAACCCTCATCAACCCCAATGGGAAAGTGCCCCAACAGACCAGGCAAATGGCAGAGTATGCGGGTGGATGGGCAGCGCCAAAACTCGGCACTGCGCACTGCGGGAAGCACGGCCGGAGAAGCGTGCAACCCGACGCGTCCACCTAGAAAATAAGGTGGCATTGCAGATACGCTGTCATTTAGGTAGGTCAGGTACGACGTAGGTTACTTCCTATGCTTATTAGACGATTCATTCAAGCAACTTTTCTATCAAAATCAGAGAAACTATTTTAATATTTTAAAAACATACTATGAATAAGTAAAAGTAAATTTCTACAAAAATCAGAAAAACAATTTTACTATTTTTAAACCATACTCTGTTTTTACTTATTCAATCTTTAAATCAAGGTGTTTGACAAATTGATCGATTCCTACCCTACGCGAAATACCCATGCTCAAATTGGCGTAGCGCCCGTTCAGTTAGGCACTTGCGAATGTGTAGGACCGCAATATTGTCGGGTGCACCCAACATGTTCATGCGGACCATTAGCTCCTCAAGCCATAATTTGAATTTGATGGCATCGTCACCATCGAACGTGTCGTAATTCTGCTGCAGTAGCGGAGCCCAAATTCGTTGTTGGGCTGGCGTATAACCAGTCACGTGAATTGGAGCAGGTGAATTGACCACTGAGTTAGCAGGTGAATTGTGCAAGCCAGAATGATTGCCCCCGGGTCCAGTACCGACAGGGGGACTGGAAATTTGTCCAGTCAGGGCCGTGGCTGTTGACGAGTTTGCCATCGGTTGGCCCGTTGCCTGCGAACTCGTCATAAATTGCTGCATTTGCTGCATCATTTGCAACATGGCTTGCTGCTGCTGTGCACTTTGCACCATCAAATTGTTGACGACTTGTGTCAACTGATTGACACTGGTGGCAATGTGCACGTTGCTGGATGTTGAGGCAGCGTTAGCAACTGGAATTTCGATTCCGGGCACCTCAAAACCGGTGACGTTGTGATCAGTGCGCAGCCTTGTCACAGTGTTGCGCAACATGTTGCCAAAATTGACAAAGGACATTTTGGCCCATTTGTCATCAGTAGGCCAGTTGTCAATGACTGCACCATGTGCACCGGCCAAAGCATCCTTGATGATCAGCAATTTTGGGCGATCCCTCGCATCGGTGAAAACGGTGATGCACTGAAGCAGTTGGTCCGAAGTGACAGCCATTTCGATGGCGGCACGTGATTTTGTGCAGGCGGGTGCACTTGGTGTAGAGCCAACAGTCTCGTGACTGTGACACTAGTTGAGCCAGGCATGTCGCAGTGCTGGCATGCACAACCAAACAGCGTGATTGTGTTGCGCGCAGACTGGCCGCTGTCCAGGGGTCAGTTGTGCGTTGGGTAGTGGCGCCGAGTCGTTTGGGCCACTGCGTTGAAATGCCGGGGCGCAGGCTTGCGGATCAGTCGCGTTGGCGCACTGGGAATGCAGACGTGCGGTGGTCAGCCAGTCCGACACCGCTAGTTGGAGCCAGCCACGTGACTGGGCTGGCGTGCGGCACGCGTCGACTGCTGTCCCACAGCAAACGGCCCAGTGCTGCAGATACCAGTCGCGGTGGCGCGCTGGTGCTGGACCACTGTGGCGCGGTCGCGTGCTGCCGGGCCGGTCGCGTTCCGCGATGAACAGCCCAATGCTGCCGCGGGGCCGAGTTGACTCGGACCGGCTTAGAAGGCCAGTTGCGGCGAGCGCTGGCACGCGGGCCGCAGGTGCGCGGTCGCTTTGAGTTGACGCGGCTGCATCAGCCGGATCGCTCCACAGCCCAGTGCTGTGTGAGCGACGGGTGCCAGTCGAGTTCACGCTGGCGGGCGGCCGCTTCTGCGCGGTCGCGTTGCAGCTGGGCCCGTCGCGTCACGCGACTAGCAGCCCAGTGCTGCGGCAGGGCCGAGTCGACTCAGACCGCCTTGCAGAATGCCAGTCGCGTCGGGCGCTGGCACTCGGACCGCACCTGCGCGGTCGACTCGGCCTGGCGCGGTGGCGTCAGCCGAAAATTGTGCACTGCAGCCCAGTGCTGCGTGTGCACCAGATGCCAACCGCGTTGGCACGCTGGTCGCTTGCCGGCCGGACCGCACCTACATGGTCGCAATGTCCGGCGTCCGTGTCGCACCACAGCCCAGTGCTGCGGGTGCAAGAGGCGCCAGTTGTGTTGGCGCTGGCTGGGCGGCCGCTGTAGTGCGGTCGCTTTTCGCTGATCACTGTTCAGCGATCAGCGATGAAGAATGTGGTGCCGAGTCAGTTTGGACCGCCGCGTGGAGTGCCGGGTCGCAGACGAACTTTGCTGCGGCCTGGCGTTTTAATCTGACACTATTAGAAAGTGCAAGGCTCCACGGTCGCGGCACCAAAAGAAGCTTGCCGCCGTGAGACAAGCTCTTAAATTATTTAGTGTTCGATAAGTAGGGGAGAGCCGTTTTTTAATAGGTAGTGCATTTATTGGGCAAGTGCCAAATAGAATAGAAATAAGGGGCGAATAAAGTAGACTGCCTAAACAACACCTAAAACAACGTTGCGCGATCGCTTCCCCACGCAAATTCAAATAGGGAAGCGAAACCTAGATGGCGCCAAAAAACCGGATAGCGGCGCTCAACGGAAAAACAAATGCGTGCAACTACACGGTGGTTAACTTTATCAAAACCTTTTGCATCACCAGACCCAACCCTCATCAACACCAACTCGGCACTGCGCACTGCGGGAAGCACGGCCGGAGAAGCGTGCAACACGACGCGTCCACCTAGAAAATAAGGTGGCATTGCAGATACGCTGTCATTTAGGTAGGTCAGGTACGACGTAGGTTACTTCCTATGCTTATTACACGATTCATTCAAGCAACTTTTCTATCAAAATCAGATAAAACTATTTTAATATTTTAAAAACATACTATGAATAAGTAAATTTCTACAAAAATCAGAAAAACAATTTTACTATTTTTAAACCATACTCTGTTTTTACTTATTCAATCTTTAAATCAAGGTGTTTGACAAATTGATCGATTCCTACCCTACGCGAAATACCCATGACCAGGGTTGGCAAAATCCCAGAAAGAAACAATGGAAAATTTAATATAAAAACAATTTTACTAAAACCAGCCCACCCATGAGTACCTAGTAGTGAATCAGTACTAAAACGCATATAAAACTGGATCGAAGAAAGAAAACGCACCGATCAGCGAGCGACAGCAACTTGAAAAATGATGGCATAAAAGGCAGTTCGACCGGGATGAGGCTGCAGTGGTTGGCAGAGCGCCAAGATACGGCACTCACGCCCATCCCAAACACGAGCTGCGATCAGATCGAAGGTGATTTTGCGATAGTGAATCACACGCAACAAATTACCGAATAATGCTTTAAAAAATAAAATTCGCGATCGCCGGAACGGCGGATAAAATTCTCGCACCGGCCGATAATTTGAGGATGAGCGGAACGGCACGCACAACAAAACGTGTGCGCTAGAAGTATTTCGTACGCAATTACCGGAAATCCTCGAATAAGTCCCCTCCTCGAAAAACCCCCCACTCTTTGATGGGTGGGAAATATGTGCAGGTATACAAAAAGCATGTGTATATTTTCATAAAAGTATGTATTATTTTACAGTTGATGCACACCAGCATTGATTTCATCAGTTTACAAAAAAAAAACTTTTAAAAAACTACCCCGGGGACTTATTCGAGGATTTACGGTACTTCACTGGAAGGTAGCATTTTAGGGGACGCTCCGTACCGCGCGGTTATATCGCGGGAACCGTGTGGGTAAATTTTTTCAGACCCACCCATCTACGGGCAGGGGGGTCGTCGAAAGATGGCTTCCACTTTTGAGAGTCGGGAAACGGAACCAAATTAAATTCGCCTAGCGGTTCCAGAGATATCTATAACCGCGCCCTTAGTGGTTATCCCCCCCCCAGGGGTCTCCTAGGGGGGGCTGCACCCCCCCCAAAAAAAAAAAATCCGCCAGCTATCTATCTATCTCAGAGGCCGCTCAGCCATCTATCTATCCCGTAGGCAAATTTTTTGGCTATCTACCCCCAAAATCGGCCAGCTACCCTTCTGGAGCGATTTTTAAGAAATTTCGTTCCAATTTTCGCTCAACATCATCAATTTTACTACCATTTTATACTTTTTCACCTTCAAAATCACGGCTTTTGCCTATTTGTCCCAAATTTCGTCCCAATTTTCGCTCACTCAACATCATTAATTTTACTACAATTTTATACTTTTTCACCTTCAAAAACAGGGCTTTTGCCTATTTGTCCCAAATTTCGTCCCAATTTTCGCTCAAAATCATTTATTTTACTACCCTTTTGCACACGTTTATATACCTATTTTTGGCCTATTTTGGCTACTTTTAACCCGTCTTTAGCGATTTTTTCCCCTTTCTGCCGTCTATGCATTGAAAATCCTATATATTTTGCTCCCGCGAGCCCCCCCAGAAAATTTTCAGCTATCTATCCCTCCGGAGGAGAGATTTGCTATCTATCCAGCCCCCACGAGGGTCAAAATCTTGGAGACCCCTGCCCCCCTTCAAGGACGTAAATATCCACTTGTGGCAAACAACAAAAACCCACCGATGTGGATGAGGGCAGCATTGAGGGAAAATCGCACCGGCGAGGCTATCCAAGCAAACACGGCAGCGACAACTGCTCGTGGACGGGCACGCGTTTCAGTGCCTGAGTGGAAATATAGTAAAACTGGAAAATCTTGAAATTGATTTCTTAAATTAAACACCACAATTGAAGAGTTTCGTTCCATAAGTGCATATCTCCACTAATGTCAATTTTTCAAATTCGCATTTTAAAGTTTAGCGGTGGCCCGACATCGCCATGTTTCAGCGACAGAGCTTGCCACGCACTTTTCAGATACCTGAGACTATTGCCTACATTTTTTGTATAAATGATTTTTTTGGCCATACAGTCTATGTAGAGTTATGTCCAGATTTGTCGGACCACTTTTTTCAGGAACAAAATGGACAATCTGCGATTAAAACTAAAACGACTTATGAATGGTGCGACCTAGAAAAAAAACAACTGCTGCACCATAGAACAGCCCGTCTCGAAAAGTACCCCGACCTAAAGTTTTAGACTTATACGTACATACGTATCCAAATAATAGCTCTGGACATGTTTGGAAATGCACGGATGCACTTTTGGAATGAAACTCCCATTTTGTATGGGAGTTCTGACCAGCTCTTCAGGAGCACGGAAAGATATGCAATTTCAAAGTGGTAATTCCGGGATGCATTTTCGAAGTGGAAATTCCGGTGGCCCGAGATGGATAAACGCACTTTCGATGTGAAAATGTCGTTTTTCTTGGTGGAGATACACACATTCGATGTGAAATCATGCTTTTTTTCTGAAAATCGGTACCAATGTATCTCCGGAACGACATGGACTATGACATTATTTTTATCTAAAATGTACAAACATTAGGTAATGTGGATGTCGAATCCACGCTTAACCCGATTTTTGTGATTTTGGCGCTTACGCACTTATGGAACGAAACCCTTCAATTGCGCACCGCACACTGAAATTTTGCATTCAGCGTTCGAACGTTTTTTTACGCTGAATTAAAAACGCTGAAATTGAAATCTATAGAACACAGTTCTTGATGCTTAAAATATTAGGAATTTGTAATATTTCGCGCAATTTTGCATGCGAGTCGATTTCTTAAACATCCAAAAACCTCGTGTTCTTTAAGTTTTGATTTCAGCGTTTGTAGTTCAGCGTGCAAACACGTTTGAACAGTAAATGCAAAATTTCAGTGTGCGCTGAGCCAATCACTGCCAGGAATGAAAACGCATCTTTAAAAAAAAACTAGCTGTTATTGGGACAATCGGAATTTTTTTACATTATGAACAACCGGTCCCAACAGTTTTTCTGCAGAAAGCTGGTCAGTGGTCAACGAGGCAATCTCTAAGTTTGTAAGCTCTGACATAAAAGCACCAAAAAAACTTGCAAAATATCTGAAAATTGGGACCTATAATGCGCCAAGAGCAGGGGTTTGTAGGGGGGCGGGTTAACCCCCCCCCCCCAAATCTGACAGCTATCTATCCTGGAGGCCCTCTCAGCTATCTATCTATCCCGGAGGCAAAATTTTGGGCTACTATCCCCTAATACCCCCCCCCAAATCTGCCAGCTATCTATCTATCTGGAGCGCTTTGAAAGAAAATTTGCCCCAATTTTTTGCATAAAATCGCTAATTTTTGTACTTTTTTTTAGTTTTTCACCTTCAAAATTCTAATTCATGTTCCGTATTGCCTATTTTCGGCTATTTTTTTACTATATGTACTTATCAAGGCAAAAAGGTGGGAAAAGGCTAATAATCAGTTAAAAGTAGCCAAAAGTAGCTTTAAAATGGCTACAAATAGGTATATAACCATGTACATAGCGGGAAAGCATGATTTTGAAGGTGAAAAACTACTAATGGTGCGAAAATTAGTGATTTTGAGCAAAAATTGGGGCAAAATTTCTCAAAAACTAGCTGAGCGATTTGGAGGGGGGGTCTTTGGGGTACCTATAGCCAAAAAATTTGCCTCGGGATAGATAGCTGAGCGGCCTCCGGGGTAGATAGATAGCTGGGCGATTTTTTTGGGGGGAGGCAGCCCCCCCCTTAGGAGACCACTGTTACTTATATACCTATTTTTAGCTGTTTTACTCCTACTTTTAGCGATTTTTTCCCTTTTCTTCCCTCTTTACCTTGAAAAAGCCTAGATATTGAACCCCCGCGATCCCCCAAAAAAATTTTCAGCTATCTATCCCTCCGGAGGAGCGATTTACTACTATCTATATGAACCCCAGCGGGGGTCCAAAACTACAAAACCCTGGCCCAGACTTTACGCCAGACCATTTTTGAAGGCTCTAACACGGCAAAGAAACACTCCTCAAGAACAATCCGTCAAAAATCCAAATAAAACTAACAAACCTAAAGCACATCGGGCGCAGGAACAGCTCAGCAAACGTGACTCCAGCGGGAATCGCGTAGCTGCAGTTCTGGGGACATATCCACACATCGCCGAAATCTGCCATGACAAAAGTGAATTATCTGCTTGAATAGCTATGGTAGTTTTTTCTTCACATTTTACAGGGTTAGGCGAGTTTCAGTTTCTCAGTTTCACCAAAAACGAGATTTGAATATAGAAAAACCTTCAATGATAAAAGAATTTCAACGCCTCCCGCGGTAAAGGGCAAACACAAAGACAGGTAATTTTCGAACATTAAGCGACAGGATACGGAGCGTATAATAGGCTGATAAGGGTTTTTGGTGCCAAAACCCAATCTCGTCCCTAAATTCCTTCACCGACACAAACTCAAACAAACCGGCGAAAAAAGTGACAGGGTTAGACGTAAACATTAATATCATTATTGCATCAGCCTGCGGCCATCCGTGAATAATTATATCTGGCCGAGTCGCGCGCAAAAGATCGGACGTTACGTACGCTTCGTGGCATCCGATTGATATTTTTTCTTTTTTTCTTTTGTACCGAATGAGCCAATGCAGTTCAAAATCGTGGTCCATTTTTATTGTAAAACCCGCCTAGAAGCGACACAATAACCGCAGAAACACAAACAAATAGGCTCATTTTTCTATGAAGGCGGGGCTTAGTGGCGAAAAATCCTTTCTGAAAGTACAGTTTTCATACTGGTGTCCAGCTTGACAATCAGAAAATGCCAACCCTGAGAGACAGAATGTGAATGAATGCATTTCGTTGTCGGGACTGGAGAAATATGTTTTTGTCCTTTTTGAATTCGTTCGTTTGACGTCAGCTCATCATCATTCCGAAGGTGCATATTTCCATAAAGTTTCGAACTGATTTTGAAGGTTTTTCGCTGCCCTTTGAGAAATTATTCAAGGCGTAGCTTGGCGTCTGATTCAATCAATCATTACGTATCATATACTGCCTTCGTTGATTTTTCATTATTACATTTTAAATACCGTATTTCCTCGAAATACCCCACGGGAGGTGATTGTTTCAGAGTGAGAATTTTGAGGGGGGTTAAACGAGAGAATGTATTTCGAGGGGGGTTATTATATCGACAGATATTTTTTGAACTTCCAGTACTAATTTGTTGTTTGTAACATACGCAGATGTAGAAAAATGCAACAATAAGCACCATGTATAAGGGTCTATATACCGTATTTCCTCGATTTACCCCCCCCCCCCTCGAAATACCCCCCTCAAAATGGGCACTATGAATTTATAAACTCCCCCCTCGAAATACCTCCCAAAATTCAGTGTATAGGGAACGTAGATGACAAAAGCTCTGGGAAACGCAGAACACACGTTAAAAACAATTATTGTGTTACGTTAGAACATGGTTTATATCATCTACCGTATATCCTCGAATAAGACCCCAGGGGAGTTATTCTTTCATCAGAGTTTTTGAGGAGGGGACTTATTCAAGGGGGAGGAGTTTTTCATGGGAGGGAGTTATTTTTCCCTCAGAAACTTGGACTGAATTCATCGTATGAATGCATTCTGTCAACTTATGTGATCCATGTATTTAACAGTTCAACAACAACCAAAAGGTGTTTATACACTGCGTACATGTCATGTAAATATCTGCTATGTAAACATACGTAAACATTCTCTTGTATTTTCATCAATCATTTTTCTAAATTTTATAGAATATTTTTCACTCAGAGGGGGGACTTATTCAAAAGGGGGGAGTTATACGAGGGGGAGTTATTTTTTCGTCAGTGTTTTTGAGGGGGAGTTGTTCAAAGGGGAGGAGTTATTCGAGGGGGGTCTTATTCAAGGATATACGGTACATACTATAAGGCTATAGACTCCTAGACATGGTGGTTTTTGTGGCATTTTTCTACGTCTGCGTACGTTATTAGTACTGGGTGTTCAAAAAATAATAAACCCCCCCCCCCCCTCGAATTACCCCCCCCCCCCCTCGAAATACCCCCCTCAAAATTCTCACTCTGAAAAAAAAAACCCTGGGGTATTTCGAGGAAATGCGGTAGACTAATAAATATAAGTATGTAGATAGTAAATACATATTTTACCCTGTTCTAACGTTTTGAGGGGGGGGGGGTATTTCGAGACGGGGGTATTTCGAGGAAATACGGTATACAACAAGCAGAAGCAACCCCACTTTTTCATTCATTTGATTGACTTTTCGGGATCAGGCTTGTTTTTTGAGTTTTCGGGCTCGGGATTGGGATCTAGGGATAAGGATTTTTTTTTAAATTACGGTATTCAGGCTATTTCTCTAAATTTTTCATTAGACAGTTTAAACACACACACACACTCAGAAGCCAGAG